>VUQH01024533.1:0-12761 GCA_015106775.1 Etroplus canarensis
AGAGGTTCCAAATTTCGAAGAAGCATTTCTTCAAATATTTGCAGTTAAGAAATATAACTCCTTAACTGCAAATATTTGAAGAAATGCTTCTTCGAAATTTGGTACCTCTGACATATTTGATCAAATGTAAGCAGGACGCCATCTGAATAAAGGAATTATGAATCATTGAAGCCGTGTGGGATCATACTGACAGAGAATGGAACAAAAGGCAGCCAACATCCAAAGGAGAGCTTTGGAATTTCCTTCAAGAAGCCTAGAAAGCTATTCTTGAAGACTACTTAAAGAAATGACAAAAAGCCTAAGAGAGTTCAGACTGTTGACTTTCAAAGTTTTGGAATTCAACACACTCTGTTTTTGCCTTATGTAATGTATTTCTATATATGTTTGCACATTTCAATAAATTGCTGTACCTATTTATCATTTTCCTATCAAAATGTAAAGAAGAGAGGAGTGGATAAAGACTTTTGCACAGTACTGTGGCATTTTTTTATTTTTGTTAGACTTAAAAGTTCAGCTTATTTTCATAAATCTTATACCTGCATGGTTAGTGTAGTTGTAGTTTCAAAGTTAAATCTCTAGATGGCATTTCAGTATGCTGTGGGCGCTTGTCCCAGCCAACGCAAAGCATTCTGGTACTTGAAGTCAAAAAGGCAGCAGAAGCAAGTAGTTGTTAACGCTAGCCCATCTAAATTAAAAATACATTTCCCGTCACCATCACGCTGATTTGAACGTCTTGTAGGGGTAGCTTTTTCTAATCGATGATCTCAACTGAAGTTTCCTCTGTCGGCTTCAAGAAGGGATTGAAGAAATCTTCGAGGATGAAACAACTTTTGTCCGGTTCGAGTTTTGTCGAAGTCTGCGGCGGGAAAAAGCAGGGAAAACTGAACGCCGTTTAAGCTCGAAGAATGCGGCTCTAACAAAGAAGGCGGTGATTTGCGGTCTGGGTGGTTTGCTCCGCTGCTCCTGCTCGCCAGGGCTGGGTCCCGTTACAGCTGGGAGTCGGCGGCTCGCCAAGATGTCTATGGAGGAGCAGGAATATCCCGAGGCGGTGCTGGTGACAGAAGCCGGGCCGCAGTGGCTCCGAGCCGAAGTCGAGCGCCTGACCCGGGAGCTTCGCGAAACGACCCATGAGAAGATCCAGGCGGCTGAGTATGGGCTGGCAGTGCTGGAGGAGAAACAGCAGCTCAAGCAGCGATTTGACGAGCTGGAGGCTGAGTACGAGACGGTCCGACAGGAGCTGGATCAGCTGAAGGAGGTAACCCGAGGTCACGGCCACGCAACCAGATAGTGCTGGTATCAGTATGTGAAGACTGGGCTGGTAACTCGCCAGTCAGTGTTGGGAATTTAGTGTAACGGCAGGAATCATAAGTTGACAGTGATGGGGTTTGTTTCTTTTGAACCCCAGTCCCTTCTCTATTTATACCTCTTCTGCCTTTATATATCACACGAAGCCTTTAATGTGCATAACCACTTAAGCAGAAATACAGCCGTGTGACCTAATGTTTTCTTCCCCTTGAAGGATAAGAAAAGCAGTCATCAGCTTTGGTTACTTACTCTTAAGGCTGAGGCCTTGAAATCAGACGCCTGTAGCTGCTTAGAAGCCAGCCTGACAAACTCTGTGTTGGAAAATGTACCAGACTTATCCTCTAATCCATTAAATTATTAAAAAAGTTAATATCGTTCCATATTTGCAGTCCTCCATCTCCTGTTTGGCAGTTTGGAAAGACATTTATAACCCAGAACTTCAGCTAAACTCTAGTTTCCTTAGATTTAGTTAGAAAACGTTTTTAAATTCACATAGGAAAGAGGTCTTTTACCTGGCATTATTACATTCAGATGCAGAAACCAGCCACAGGGGCCCACAATATTACATTCAGATGCAGGTGAAAACTCTTCACATTCATTGTGACACTCAGGGAATTCTCAGTTTATCTTTTCTTAGGATGGACATGTTAGATGACTGCATCTTTTCATTTCTGAAAGTATGGTGTGAGTTTTGGGGTCACTAAGAGCTCTCTTGAATGGAGTCTTAAAAAGTGGAAATTTGCAAAATTAAAGAATAAGGAAAGGTTTGGGCAAACCTGAGGTGGGATTAAAAAACAAATACTCAAAGTTAAGGCATCTATCAGTTCAATGAACATCAGGCAGAAGACATACCTAACATTTGCCTTAATGTGTTATGAAGGAATTTTTTTCTCAGAATTCTAATTTTTGCAAATTTTAGCCGCATACAATAGAGAAGTTGGAGGTGGGGGACTTCCTTTCAGTTCAGTGTTTGGAGATTTCCTGCATCCACTTTATCGGTCAATAGAGGAAGTGTATCATAAAGCACAACAGACTTGCTGTCCATGAACTGTACCTCAAATGCTCAGTCTTTATTGTTAGTGTCCTTACCAGAAATGGTGATAAGTCATTGTAAACCTTATTGATACATTCATATTGAATAAGTCTAATGATGATATATATATTTTGCCATGGACTAAGTCTCTGGGAATTTTAAAATAAGTCCACCTCAGTTGTACACTGATGGTGAGATTTGCCCATCACAGTTCCATCACTAAATGACTCATTAATGTGGTCATTCAATTGTTATCTTGTGATTGTTACTGTTGTGACTGTTGTTTCTGTTGGGCTCTCGATCAACTCACTTCATGAGTGACCACTGCTAGTTACACAGATATTTTTTTTAACTGAAAATTGAGAAAGAAAAGAAGGGGTTTGATGCATGAAGGAAAAAGATCTATAGGATTTTTTTGGACACACATTCTTACCACTTTGACTCAGTATTAGTAAATGTTGGCTGGGTATGTTGAGGCCTTTAGTGAGTTAATTGTAAGGATCTGGTATCAAGTTGTTAATCAGTTTATTGCTACTCACTTGATATTTGGCAGTTAGTGGACAGTGCACATCCTTTGTAGTACAGTTTAGCTGACACTTTGTGAAGTTTTATAGGGGTTTCTGGTAAATTAAGTTTTACTATAGCACAAATTCAGCTTTCATGGTATTTCTAGCAATTTATTCTATTTTACAGTAAATAATGTGTGAGGTGTCAATATTTTCACATTATCATGTCCAAGTTTGATATTTATTTGAATATTATTATTAGATAATTCTGTGCAGAAAAATACTGACCTGGGCAAAATGACCTCCCAAGCAACCAAACTATTTTAAATTACTACAATTACTGAGTGGTGTCTTTTTATAAGATAAGAAATACTTTGTTTATCCCATATTTGGGAAGTTCTTTGAAATACAGGAATGCTTTTTAATGACTCTATTTGTGGTTATCATATTTATATTTCTTACTTTGTGGAAACAATTCTATAATGTTCTGTAGTAAATAGATATGATTTTCAATTAGTTTTATGCAAAAAGGTTTGAATTCCCTGAAACTGTGCCTGACTCTGGAAGCTGCCAACTCTTCATTCACACTGAGATATAATAACAAGGATATAGCATTTGGGTAACTGGGCTACAAACAATATCCACATATCCCTGAAAGCTGCAAGCTGTTTCATGGCCTGTCTGCTTTGGCTTGGTTGTCAAACTGCACATCCTTCAGAATATCCCTGAATCTTGTCCTAGGTCTTTGAGCCATGGCTCACTGCAAAACACTAAAATGGAATGATTAGAGGAGCAAAATTAAAAGCCCATAATGTCAAAAAACATACACATATTTCCAGTTTCATAAATGATTTTTTGCACAACTTTCCATCATCCATAGCCACATCAGTTGGCTAATTCCTTTAATAAATGAAAAATTAAAGGTTAATCTGTAATTTTTTCCTATATGATCATAATTTCTAAGATGGTTCAAGTGGAATGAAGATTTTTGTTCCTGAAAAGTTGATTGGAAAATAAACTGCAGCTTACAGTTTCCAACTGGTCATATGAACTTGACATGCACAAACGTCTGCAGTTCAAATGCAATAATGCTTGCAGTAATACTGTTTTGTAACACAAGGACCAAAGAAACCTAATTGTATGAATGTAACACGTAATTGTACAGCCCCAAAATAAATACAGGTTTATTTAGAGTACCAAGCAGCAACTGACATATAAAATATATTTTATTTTCTGCACTCAGATGGAGAATCTCACGTATGTCATTATTACTAATAAGCAGGCTCACACAAAATCCACACTGTTTTCTGCGGAACTCGAAAAGACGCGTGTTGCTAGGCAAATGTTTGCCATTTCTGCCTCTCTGTTGCTGATATATGTTGCTATTACTTTGATCAGTGAGAAAAGTTTGTCATGAAAACATCCTTAAATCTTAATGATGATATTAACAGTTAAATTCAAAAGCTTCAGTAAATTGATATTTAAGCCTGTTGTAATGTTGAGAAAATTTAGGTCAATTTATTGTTTTAAATGAATCAGGAAACATTGAGAATGATTCATTTTGATAATCACTGATATTTTAACAAGCAATAAAACAATCCACAGAATTCTGCAGATTGCCCCCCTGGATCACTGAAGAAAACTATTTTTTAAAAAAAGGATTCCATTTGGGCCTGCTAATAAGAATAATTGTCCAGTACCACATACCTGCAAAAACACGTCACTTTCTTAGATGGTTACCAAACCATGATCTCATTTCGTGCAAGACGTCCTTATTTAACTAAAGGGAAAACCTTTGTATCACCACTGGTTATTTTGGCCTTGCTTGTGGTTCTATGCATGTATCTTAAATCGACTTTGTAACTAATCTTTGATCACATTAATTTGTTGTGTGTGTCTTCAGGCCTTTGGACATGCTTACTCAACCCACAGAAAGGTGGCGGCAGATGGGGAGAGCAGAGAAGAGTCATTGATACTAGAGTCTGCAAGTAAGGAGGCTATCTACCAGCAGAAAGTCCTAGAGTTGCAGAATGAGCTCCGGCAGGCCAAAGCTTCCCTAGCCAGTGCACAAACAGAAAATGATCGCCTGTCATCCATTGCTCTGGAAATGAGAGAGGTAATGATTTAAGCATGCACTAGTATGAAGTTCTAGGGATTTTAAAATGCAATTTTCTAGACATGGTTCAAACTCAAATGTTCCCTTTAACACCTGTTAAGCATTTTCATTTCATAGTGTATCATCAGCTGAAGTATGAGTCAGTCTTTTGTGTGTTTCAAAAGTGGAATTTTGTGTTGCTATTTGTGATACTATCAAAGTGGATAAATGTCTGCAGTGCTAATGAAAATCGAGATGTAGACTACCACAAGTTGTCCTGTGTGGGTTGTGAGCGAGTCACTGCTTATTATGGGGGAGGGCCAGTTAGCAAGTTTGCACTGAGCCCAGCAGGAAAGATGATGTAATGGTCCACAATGAGTGACACAAAAGATGTCCTCCACCGGAGCTCTCTGTAGCATGAACTGGTAAGTGACCTTGTCCTCCTTCTGTCATTCCACATCCCTGCCAAAGTCTTATGGTATGTGAAACATCATGATCATTGTTTTAACTCAAACTGACCAAACCGTTGTAAGACTGTAGTTTGGACTTCCTGTTTCTAAACTCCACCACATTTGGTGACAGTAAACAAAGATTAAAATTAAAGTTCAGCCAGTTATTCTTTTGTTGTCCCTCTTCCTGTGCATAGAATTCAGAGCTGGCAGAGATGCAGCGCAGTCAGCTGCGAGATGACATCAGAGAGTACAAGGTTCGGGAGGCTCGACTGCTGCAGGACTACAGTGAGCTGGAGGAAGAGAACATCTCTCTTCAGAAACAAGTGTCTGTGCTGAGACAGAACCAGGTGAGATGAACAAGACTGACAATAAAACCCATGTTTTGAAGTGGGTGGAAATCATGCTAAAATAGTAGTTCTGTTCCTGTTTTTATGAGTCAAGCTACCCATATTATTGCATTTGGTTCTAATATAGTCACGCGGTCACTGTGTCGCTTCCTACCAAAACCTAAATGAAAAACATGTTGCAGTACCAGTTTTTTTTCATGGTTGTCATGATTTAAAATGGGATTGGATTCTAAAATGTACTCAAAAGAACAGTTCATATTGTTTTTTTTATGATCTGTGTTCAATATTTTGGCCAACCATGAGGCATTTGACCTGTTAGATAAATGGCTGCCTTATTTTTATTTTTGACTATCTGTACAGGTGGAATTTGAAGTTCTAAAGCATGAAATCCGCCGTTTGGAGGAGGATTCCCAGTGTCTAAACAGCCAATTGGAGGAAGCAATGCGTCTCAGAGAAATTGCTGAGCGGCAGCTGACAGAAGCTTTAGAGACCATTAAGACAGAGCGTGAGCAGAAGGCCTCCCTGCGCAAAGAGCTTTCCCACTATATGACCATTGGTGGCTCTGTGTACAGTAGCTCCTTCAACATTTCCATCGATAACTCCAAATTCCACGAGGAACCTTCAACCATCACCGAACCGGACAATGACGATCTGATAAGAGGCTTTGAGAACGGCTTGGTCAAGACAAGTGAAAGTGACGAAGACAACAGAACTGCAGTGAAAAAGAGAGGGGAGGCCTTCAAGCCAGTTCCTAGCCTGGTGGATGACCTGCTGAGTGAGCTCAACATCTCCGAGATACAGAAACTTAAACAGCAGCTGGTGCAGGTATGAGATGCACTCGGACCAAAAACCATTATTATCTGAATGCAGTGCGTTGCCTGATCCTGTGATTTCTCATTCAATAAAAAGCAGATACAACTTGAGCTAAAAATCAACTGCGTTATAGCTGTCATGGTGTCACATTTTCACTATATGACTGTCATGGCCAAAAGAAATGAAGACACAAATATTATCACATTATCTATAGGAATTAAAAAAAAAATGAAATTCTATCAGTTTAAGTGATCCCTAATGTTATTTAGTGCTGTGTTTCTTGTGAGTCTAGAGCACATAAAAGACATTAAGATGCTCCAGAAGACTTACAAAAATTGCTATTGTGTTTAAAAGGCAAAAAGTTAAAAAAGAGCTAAATTAGCATGGACAAACATCACTGATATGTGAAGTACTCAGTTTGAATACAAAATATTATGTCAAAACAGGGCACCAACCTCCAGTGACTACATGAGGGCAGCCACAAACTGTAGAAACTGTAAAATGCAGCTAGAAAAGTAACAACAAATTGGTCGCTGAAGTCCAAAACAGTTTTCCACCTGTGTACATCACTCTGTATAACTGAACTGGTTTGTTGTACAAAGTGAGTCTCTCCTGGCCTGTGAGAGAAGTTTTTGCAGCCACGGAAAAATACTCTTGTCAGCCATAAAGTATGTAGATGAGCGGAAGCTGGAATACAATAGTTACTGAACAAAGAAAAAAGTGTTTAACCTTAACTGTAGTGGCACTGGATTGTTAGCAATGTTATAATGTATTTGTTCTTAATGGGATACATTTTTTAAAAATATATTGCCGTAATTGGCAGCGTTTGCATATCAGGACACCCCTATGATGTGATATATGATTTCTAAGAAAGGATGATTGATAAATCTATTACTGGACACATCTTTAATTGAGCCACACAGCTGTGTGACAGCTCATACAGAAACCGTATATACATTGTTTTGCCTGGCCAAAAGGGGCTGCTGCTGTTTATCATTGCTATGAAGTTGCCCAACTGATTGATAATCTCTTTATCTATTAGGTTGAGCGGGAAAAAGTTGCTCTGATGAACTCTCTGCAGGAGAGCCAGAAGCAGTTGGAACAGGCCTATGGGACTGTGTCTGAGCAAAAGGAAACAGTTAACAGGCTGACTGAAAATCTAAGTGCAATGAGGAAACTTCAGGCCAGTAAGGAGCGACAGTCTGCCCTTGACAGTGAGAAAGACAGGGACAGCCATGATGACGGAGACTATTACGAGCTGGACATTAATGGACCTGAGATTCTGCAGTGTAAATACACCGTGGCAGTGTCTGAGGCTGGAGAACTGAGGCAAGAGCTGAAGACACTAAGGGCACAATACGAGGAGTGTCGGACCCAGTATGAAGATGAGCGAGCTCGGCTAGAGAGCGATGTCCAGGACTTGAGATCAAAGCTGTTGTCCTTGGAGAAGATTAGCCAAGGAGATAAAGCAGAGGTGGCACGTCTGGAGAAAGAGCTCCGTCTGGTAAGCGAAGCTGCAGGAGAATCACTTGGCAGCCTTAATGTGGCCCAGGATGAGCTCATAGCTTTCAGTGAAGAGTTGGCCAACCTGTACAACCATGTGTGCATGTGCAACAATGAAACCCCCAACCGTGTCATGCTTGACTATTACAAGGAAGGCAAGGCCATGGTGAAAAGGGGGCAAGAAGGAAAGGAGAACCAGTCTGTACTTATTACTAATGGGCTAATCACTGAGACTGAATCTGGAAAGTCCGATCCCAACACCACCACAGTTACTGCAGCTCCAGGTCAGGAGCACCGGCCAGAACCCATGAACATCTATAACCTCGTAGCCATTATCAGGGATCAGATCCGCCACCTGCAGCAGGCAGTGGACCGCACCACAGAGCTCTCACGCCAGAGACTTGCCAATCTTGAGCTGAGCACAGTGGCGGACAAAGACAAAGAAGCATGCATGGAGGAGATTCTCAAACTGAAGTCTCTGCTTAGCACCAAAAGGGAACAGATTGCCACTCTCAGAGCCGTTCTCAAGGCCAACAAACAGGTGAGAGGATGGTTTATGTGATTGTGTGTATGCATGCCTACTGTGTCAGGAGAAGGATGCTCATTGTTTCTTAAACTGACAAGTTTAACTGAACTAGATGATCTGCTTTAGCTAAAGCAAAGAAGCCATTTAATTTTAAATTTAGCAGAATTCTTCAACATTAATCATTTTATTGTATTCTGTTTAGACGGCTGAAGTTGCTCTGTCCAACCTCAAGAGTAAGTATGACAGTGAGAAGACCATGGTGACTGAAACAATAAAGAAGCTCCGTAATGAACTCAAGGCTCTGAAAGAGGATGCTGCTACGTTCTCCTCTCTTCGAGCCATGTTTGCTACAAGGTATGACTTATACTTTATTTACATAATTACCCATTTACATTTTATTTTGGCAGCCAAGTGGCCCAGATGATGAAAAAAATCTCTAGTACAAGAAACCTAAAAAATAACTGATATTGCTTTATATCATAGTTCTGGTTCTTTTCTTAAGAAAAAAATCCCCAGTGTTAATTATAAGCAACTGTTTTGTGTGTCTGTCTCTGAACACAAAGCATTGTGGGAAAAGTCTGATGTAATACTTGTGCAGTCAGCTAGCAGGGAGCTCATCCTCCCCATCTGGAAAAGGCTGTCTGGGGAATAGACAAAACATGACAACAGCAGTTTTTCAAGGAAAATTGCTCCACCTGCTGGCAATAAAGTTTATAACTTCCCTCCTTGCTTCCTCTTTTTCCTCCTCCTCTTCCATCTTTTTCTCTCAGGTGTGATGAGTATGTTACCCAGCTGGATGACATGCAGAGGCAGCTGACTGCTGCTGAGGATGAAAAGAAAACACTGAATTCTCTGTTACGTATGGCCATTCAGCAAAAACTGGCATTAACTCAGCGCCTAGAAGATTTGGAGTTTGACCATGAGCAGGCTCGCCGCAACAGTGCCACAGCAGCAGGAGGAAAGGCCAAAACAAAGGGAAAGGGAGCCCCTTCCAGCCATCGTGTAAGTCAGGATTTGTATTGCAGAACAACTTCTAAGCCATAAAGCTTCAGTAAAGGCACTCAGTTTTTTAAAAGGTGGTATAGAGTGTTTCCCTAGCATTTGTATTTCTCCACTTCAGGTTTCACACTGTGTACAGCATATTATAGTTCTTACAGTGTTGTGGTGGTTCAGTTGAACCTTTTTGTGTGTGTGTTTTGATTATTTTCCACCAGAAGAAAAAGAAAAAAATCCATTGGATCACAATACCTTTTGCTTTAATGGTAGAAGTGGGGTTACAGCATTCAGCTGGAACAAGAAAGAAAGAAATGTCCCAACCATAATGTATAATATTTCCCCCTTCCTTTTCTTTTTTAAATTATTTTTATTTATTTATTTATCTAATTTTTTTGCTCTTTCTTAATTTATTTTTATTTTTTCTATTTTTTATTTTTATGATGCAAGGGTATGCAGTCTGTGTGTGTAGTGGGTATATGTATGTGTATATGTTATGTGTCTGTGAAATAATTTTGAAAAAGACAATAAATATATTGGCAAAAAAAAAAAAGTATAATATTTACAAGTGTTATGGTTAATGTTATGTATTGTATATTATTCTTGGCTTCATGACCACATGAAACTGAAAATCTCCATGCTAATTTTAATTGAGCTCATAACTGCTTCTGTCTTTCTTACAAATGCTTCACCCAGTGCTTGCCCAATTAAAGTTTATCTCACTAATGAAAAATAAATTGAAATTAATTTTTTCCTTACTTTCCATTTGCAGTAAAACCCAAGTGTCCTTAAGAAGATCCACCAGATTGTGAGTCACAGTGGCCAGTCATCTGTTCTCCTGGTTTCTTCACTCTGATTGGGGTCCGTGTCCAAGTCGTGTCATCGCTAAGACAAGAACATATCCAACAGTATTAGCCAAGAGCCTTTTTTAGAGTGCCAAAACAAGTATTTAAAATGCATTCAAGCTCTATCAAACTGCAGAAAATATCACATCAGCTGCCCATTGCAGTCCATCAGTCTTCCAACAATATATACCACTATGATAACTTAAGCACCGGAAGAACCGAGATGGGTGTTTGACAGAATACTCAATGCCTGTTACCCTGACTGAGCACTTTTTGATTTACTTATTCGCTCTTAGCTTATTCATCTATCTGAAATTATGCTAACTATTGCAAGTATTGTCTAATGTTTGTATCATATGTGCATGCTTGTCTGCCAGGTTCTTGAATATTTTTTCAAGTGTTTCCCAACATATCTTTAAAATTTATTTCATGGCAATGAAGTCAGAGATTACATTTTTAAAACAGAACTTTCATCTTGGAAAAAATAAATAAATCTCTCTGACTTAGTTGTCCTGTGGCCTTAGACTTAGTTTTGACATATACTGGCAGCCAGGATCCTTGATAATTATGTGTCCTGTTGTGTTTTATTATTGCCACTTTGTGATCGAGCTTCAAATACAGGATCTTAACTACATTTTGTATAGTTGCGTTCCCTATGAGATATGGAAGAGCTGTTACAAATTTAAAGTATGCCTGTTGTGACTGAAAAAAGTAAAATGCAAACCTTATTTAAAGATTTTTTAAGTTAAGGTCAGTTGTATAGTATTCATAAACTCTGCTCATCAAAAAGAGTTTTTAAAGTAACTGTTTATTTTACAACTTTTTGTAAAGCTTTTTGAATATTAAATACGCTGTGCCATTGTGTGTTTTCTTTATATAAGTGCAATTTTCAAAACATTGCAACAGAAAAATTCTAAATGCTTATGCTCTGTAACAATGTTTAAATATCGTTGCTCACATTCTTGGTTCTAATTGATTTTATATGTTTTTACTATCACTACTATTGTATTTATTTGACTCATTTCATTCAGACTGTAAGATCCGTCATCTTTTTTGTTTTATGAGGGCGTTTGAATTTAGCTGTCAGGTCACAGTTTCAAAAAGATGGAAATGTGATTAAAAGCACAAGCAAAATTCATAACTTTAGGCTCCAATCTATGCTTCCTGTTACAGTGTGTCTGGAGAAATAAATCTAACTTTTACAATTCTGGGGTCTTCCATTTTTCCAAAAGAAATTGCCTACAAAAAAGCTGTAACAACAGATCATTCAGCAGCTTAATAAAATGTGCTCTAATGTATAGACAAACCGTCTTCTTCTTTCAACTGCTCCCTTTTGGAGTCATCACAGTGGATCTTCTGCCTCCATCTCACCCTGTCCCTTGTATCCTCATATATCACACCAACCCTCTTGAGGTCCTCCTCCTGGACATTCATGAAACTTCTCTGCTCTCTTTTTTCCTCCATCTACATTATCCTTTGTCCAATATAACCACTAGCCCTCCTCTGTACATGTCCAAACCATCTCAACCTTGACTCTCTGATTTTATCTCCAAACTGCTCAACCTAAACAGTCACTGACACACTGAGCATCTTCAACTCTGATACCTCCAGCTCCTCCTTCTGTCTTTTTGTCAGTGCTACTGTCTCCAAACCATACATCATATCAGATCTCACTACTGTCTCGTAAAACCTTCCCTTTCTCTCTTGCAGCTATCCTATTACAAATCACCCCTGATGCTTGTCTCCACCCACTCCACCCTGCCTGCACTCTCTTCTTCACCTCTCTTGTGCTCTGTCCTTTGGATGGTTGGCCCCAGGTATTTAAACTCATTCACCTTCACTACCTCTACTCTTAGCATCTTCACCATTCCAACTGCTTCACTCTCACTGACTTTCATTCCTCTTTTCTCCAGTGCATACCTCCACCTCACCAGGGTCCCTCCTGCCTGCTCCCTACTCTCACTACTGATCACAATGCCATATGCAAACATCATAGTCCATGGAGACTCCTAAACCAGCCACAAGGGCCCACAAGCCAGTGTAGTCCTAGTGCCGGTCCCAAGCCCGGGTAAATGGTGAGGGTTGCGTCAGGAAGGGCATCCGGCGTAAAAACTGTGCCAAATCAAATATGCGGATTCATAACACGACTTCCATACCGGATCGGTCGCGGCCCGGTTTAACAACGACCGCCTCCGGTGCCGTTAGCCAACAGGGTGCCGGTGGAAACTATGCTACTGTTGGCCGAAGACCAAGGAGGGGGAGAGGGGGAAAGCGTGTTAGGAGGCAGAGAGAGAGAAGGAAAGGCAGGAGGGTGGAGGTGAGAGTAGGGACTTTAAATGTAGG
>VUQH01024534.1:4431-20005 GCA_015106775.1 Etroplus canarensis
TGGTTTGTTGATTTTTTTTTTTTTTTTTTCCCCCCACTGGCTTTTTACTTTTGCTTTCATGCACTGGTTAGATTTAGTTCTTGATTAGACTGGGTACTACATTTTTTTGGTTAGAGTGACTGATCTTTGCCACTGAAGCCATAACCCTGTACATCAGGGAGCAGATCCCAAAGGACACCTTATCTGTAAATCAGAAATGCTAGCAGCTTGGACAAAATGGCACTATTTAAGCTCCAAGAATGAGAACAAACTGGATAAAATCTGTAATAATGAAGAGATGAAGAATGTACTTTTGGTTTCTTTTCCTTGAATGGTCCCCACAGCGGATCAAACCACATATGTGATTTGGCAAAGATTTTATGCCAGATGCCCTCCCATTTATCTGGACTTGTTACCATCATGAAAAGATAATGTGTGAAATCTAAGATGTATTTTATTTGTCATTTTACTAGTTTTATTTTTTCATTTGAAGTATTTAAGTATTTGATGTGATTATAACTTCTTTGAAATTATTACCATTAAATTATTTTTCTTATCTTTCTGTTGCACCAATGTTTTCAAAAGATCATGCCAGCATTTTGGGATTAAGTGTTTCTGGGTTTTGATATATTTTGTGATTCTACCACCAGGTGCCGCCAGAGTCATATCTTTCAAGTATGCTTACCTGATTAACATGCAAGAAGATTGTTGCTGCATCTGGGATTGAAGTTTTTGGAATATTTTAATCTAAGAAAGTGGTAAAAAATAATCCCAGAGTTAAGCTTCTGGGCTGACCCAGAGACATTTCTCCCCCTTTCTGGTATTATGTTAGTAAAACTATTTATTGCCCCTTTAAGAATATTTTAATTAGGATGAGGCCACTTGTCACAGTCTTCTGCTGTTTCTTTCTTTCCACCTATAAAATGTGTTTGATATTCTGATAACAATGCAGTGGTAAATTAGAGCAAAGCAAAAGGAGAGTGCATTTATTCGCAGTTTTTTTTTAATTTTATTTGGAGTACCCTCTCTACTGTGATTAAACATCTCAGCTGTGACACAGTCCAGTACATACAGTTCCTTCAGAGTGCAGAAGTTTGGACATTCACACATTTTATGCAAGCTGTCGACTCTAATGTTGCTTTTGCCAATGCTGCTTGTTAATTTATGATTCTTGCCACTGTAAATAAATTATTTTTATTGAACTGAACTGTGTCTGTCCTTTAATTTCATCCCCAAATAATGTGGTGAATATGAGCCACTGAAATGAAACCACACACTGTATGGACGAAATTATCAGGCTTGCCACTATTGCAACAAGTCATCTTGTGACATTTCTTCCCTCCTAGATATTTGACAGTCAACTGTAAGTGTTATTATTGCGAAAGACAAATATTTAGGAATCGCAGCAACTCAGAAGTGTCAGACCACATAAGGCTACAGAGTGGAGTTGCAAAGTGGTGAGACACATAATGCGTAAAAGTGGCCAAAGCTCTGCTGACTCAATAACTGCAGCGTTCTAAGCCTCCTCTGGCATTAACATCAGCACAAAATCTGTGCTGATAGCAGCTGCATGGAAGCCTTACATCAGTAAGCATTGTCAGTGTTACCTGCCTGACTGCAGAGTCAACTGTAAAGTTTGGTGGAGGAGAGATAATATGGGGTTAGTCTGGACCTCTTAGTTTCATCTTAGGGAAATGTTAATGTTTCAACTTAAGACATTTTTGACAATTCTATCCTTCCAACTTTGCAGTAATAGTTTGGGGAAGACACTTTTCTGTTCCAGCATGAATGTGTCCAAGTGCACAAATCAAGGTCCATAAAAACAAGGTTAGATGAGTTTGGTGTGGAGGATCTTGACTGGCCCACACAGAGCCCTGACCTCAACCCTATCCAGCACTTTTGGGATGAATTAGAAAGGAGATTGCAAGCCAGGCCCTGCCATCCAACATCTCACACATACAAACGCTCCAACGCAATCCAAAAATCTTGTAGAAAGACTTCCTAGAAGAGTGGAAGTTGCTACAGCTGCAAAAGGGGGACCAATTCCATATTAATGCCTGTGGATTTAAAATTGAATGTCATAAAAGCTCCTGTAGGCGTAATGTGTAGGCAGCCCAAAATTGCATTATCTTGCTTGTGCAATCTCCATATTCACCAGCAGGGGTTGACATTTCATATTTGTTTGATTACTTTTCCTCACGCTCCCTCTACATATTTAAGCTTAACATGTCTAGAAAATAAGAAGTCCAATCAAGTGGAATAGGTCCAGTATGTGTGGGTGGTGCACAAACTCTGCATGCCTTGAAGCGCCTTCAAACTGCTGACTTCTGATCCCACACTCTGGCCCACAGACCTTATCCCTCACCTTTTCATATTCTGGATATTTCCCATCCCCCAAGCCTCCTAAACCCCACTGTTTAATCATCAGATGCTGTTAAAGTCCCACAGGTATTTATTTTAGATTGTAGCTAAATTCCAGGATTTCTAAATATACCAATTTTTCTGGATTTGTGTGAATAAAATGAAGCAGAGAACATCTTTAAGCTTTAAGGTTTGACAGCATACTAATCTTACTAACCCTGTTCTTTCATTTTGCTGTTATTCTCTCATATTTGATGCGTTGAGTGTGATATAGGAAATCGTTTGGCCGTGTAACAGTTTCGCACAGTTTAGTTCCCTATTTCTAAAACCTGGAATCGGATTTGAAGAAGTGAGGAACAGCGAAAAAAAATTTCACAATAGCACACAAGGCCCTGCCTTCGTGAGGTTCTTTTGTGTTCTGCAAGGAGAGAAACTTGAAACTGGTCCAGAGACCTGTGCCCTCTGTGTGACCCTTCAAATCTAATCACACAGCACCAGCACCACCAGTGTAGATATGCAAGCTGCTCCTACATACCCTTAGATAAACCTTTTTGTCAGGAATATAACATTACAAAATGTGGCTGGAAACAAGTGTGAGATGTCACGTGGGGCTTGATACTCCAATAAAGCCTATAGTATGAAAAGGATTACTCAAGGTCATAGGATTTATGAGGGGTCATTTATTCTGTCTGCACTGTTGTTTTTGTTTTTTTTTAAATATTGGAATAGCAATATTTAGGGATACACAAATATAAGAGCTTTGGAATGTGATGCAGGAAATGAACATTAAAAATGCACCATAAGATAGAAATATTCTGTATTATCTGGGGGTTTGTATCTATTCAGTTCTTTGGTGCTGCCATTACTTAATTTCCCCTCATAATCTAATCTGCTGGTGTTACATTACATAACTTTTCATGCTGTTTCAACACTCAGAGTCTGGATTAGAGAGGAATTTATGAATTGTTAAAAAGTGCCATATTTCCTGAATGAAGGAGCATATCCTTGGTTATAATTGGTTGGAATTTTCCATAGGACCTGATCTGGGCGTGTATTAGTGGATTCAGCTGTCAGTCAGGCAGACCCGCATCACTGACGCTCCGGCTTTTCCCAAAAAAGTGAAGATGTACCACTCTGTTTCTTTTCCAAATATTTGTGGGAACCAGGGGCTATTCCAGGGTGTTGCAGGGGGGACAATCCTACTTAGGTAGCTTAATAGTGCACAGGTTGTATAATGCACCATCAGCTGCCCTCTTGTGCTTTCCCTAAGGGGTCATCACAGCAGAATAATCTGCATCAGTAATTTCGCAGAGGTTTTACACCAGATGCAACCCACCTGGAATTGAACCAGAGGCCTTTTGCTTTGGAATGTGTTAACCACTACACTGCAGGGTCACTGTGCTGTGTGTGCAGTAGTGCATGTGTTGTATGATCAGATCTGTATGTGGACTGGTACTTTGCAGAATCATATGCACTGTATTATTGGAACAGAATGATTGAGTCACTGATGCTTATATCACTCCAATGCTGCAGCTGCTGCTGATTTTTATTACTTCCATATTGCTCTGTAGCTTGATCTATAATAATGCAATTTATCTCCAATATAATAGGTAACTGAAGTTTAAAAAAATAGTATGGAGTGAAAAGTACAATATTTGCACCCAAAAGCTAGCAGGGTAGAAGCAGAAAGTGGCATAAAACTTAATACAAGTGCAATAAACCTGTACTACAGTAAAGGATTTGAGTAAACGTGCTCACTTACATTCCTACTGGCCTCATTCATGCTCTCAACAAATGGTGTAAGGTTAAGAGTAATCTGGTCCAATGGCACTGGTGGGGGGGTGCCGGAATCATATTTCACATGCCCCCCTTTAGAAACGCCCCTGATGCTGTGATCAGATACTTACGGGTGGGAGCTCAGCCCCCGATCAGATTGCTTGCATTAAAATGACAATAATACCCTTCAGTCAGATTTTCATTACAATGTTGCCTTCAAAAGTAACCTAATCAGCTGGGCATTCTATTGTAGCGTATGGGAATCATTCAGAATGAATAATCGCCGATTTCAATATAATACACTTGTTTTAGGATGAACGCCGTAGTTAATGAAACCTTGAGGCAAAGACTCAATCATGATGATCAGACTTGCAGTTGAAGTAGCATCAACTGCATCAGTGTCCCATTAGTGTAGCGGTTCACATATTTGCCTTACAAGTGAAAGGTCCCTGGTTCGATACCAGGTGGGGACACAAGCTCTTCCCACCATGGAGGGTTGTGTCAGGAGGGGCATCTGGGGTGAAACCTCTGCCAAACTATAAATGTGGATTAATCGGCTGTGGCGACCCCTTGGTGGAAAATACAGGGGGGGGCAGCTGAAGGTACATTCAGATCATGCACTGGCGAATCAGGCTACCTTTCCATGCAAAGAGATTTGCTTTTGCATTAATGTTTCTAAGTTCATACAGACCCTCCCTTTGTTGTGCAGACTTAACACAGGGCATCAGGCAGGCTACCCCGGAGTGAAGAGCAGATTTTCAGTCTGTAGCCAGTGAAGCGGCACCCAAGTCCACGCAGCTGGAGAGAATTCAAAACTGAATTGCCAGCGTGCACTATATTTTGTAACATGTAAGAAAACATTAATAAAATGCAGCTTTATTATTCACTCCTTATTTATCATTAACTACTGTTACTAGAGCTACTTTCAGGAGGGCTAAGATGAAATTTAAATTTAAGATGAAATGTCAAAAAAAACCTCTCAGATAGTGGAGGCTGCATAAAGAAAAACAAGTGTTCAGTGCAAATTATCTTATGGTTTGATTGTAGGTGAGGACAACAAGCCCCTTCCACCAATGGAGGGTTGCGTCTGGAAGGGCATCCAGTGTAAACCCACAGCTAAATTAGAAATGCAGGTTAATGCTGTGGAGAGGTTTTTCATGAAATAGTGAACTGTCCCACTTTCAAAATGTGATATGTTTTTTTAAATGTTATTTTGTGAACATAATATTGGTTTATGAGATATGCAGTTTGCATTTTTTTTTTTAAACTCAGCCGCGGAGTGACTCATCTTTCTAAATGTAGGATCTCCGCGGAGGAGGCGCGCGTGTGCGGAGAGAGGAGGGCGGCAACCGCTGCGGTCCTTACTACGGCGTTCGCCCCCGTCACCGTTAACTGACAGTGTCACCGTTAGCTTGCAGAAGTGTGCGCTTTCGTTATTATTCAGGTGTCAGTGACCCAGTTGGACAGAGATGGCCGGCGCGACGGCACCGAAGCGGCAGGACACCCGCAAGTTGTTCGAGAGTCTGTCCGGCGCCGGTAAATCCATCGCGGTGCTCACCAGCGGTGGGGATGCCCAAGGTAAGCCGCGCTAGTTCCATTATCGGACGGCGCTACTAAATCAAGTGAATCTGCAGTTCGGGAGAGCGAACTCCTCTCTTAACCCACGTCGGCTGAAGCTGACATGGTATGTTTTAATGCAGTTTTAATGAAAGTAGTTCCTTCCCCGCTGTGGTTGTTGGGTTACCACGGGGTCGGTCTTATAGAGAATATGTATATAGGCTCTTTCATATACCTCCACAGCTAGCTTGTTTATTTATTTGCAGTGTATTGAATGAATGGCAGCTGTTACGCAACAGTTCCTGTCTTGCTCATTTTCTGCGGAGGGATTTATGACCACCTGAGGTCATACTAAGCTGTCATAGCGATCACGACCTGCTACAAATGCAGGAGTTTTTGGAACTGCACAGATATCAACAAGTGTTGGTGATCATTAAACAGCTCCGCTCTCTGCTGCAGGATCTGGTGGCGCAGGCCTGTGTGTGTGTGTGTGTGTGTGTGTGTGTGTACGTGTGCTGCATCCTCAGGGAAACAGGCGCAATTTGACCATCAACCCAGCCCTAACAGACCACCATATACACTGCACTGTTTCTGTGGTTTGAGTCCACTTACTTTTCTCTCTCTCCCTGTAAGAGGATCTACTGTATCCTTGCTTATTTTTGCTTTCCTTTATTTATTAAAGATGCTCTGTGATTTTTATTTTGGTCACTTGGAAATAACTGTGTTGCATCACTAAGGATGAGTCGTGATTTTGGACCAAAGTCAAGCCACCGAGCTGAATTACCCGACTTCCGGCTTGACTTTTCACATTAAAAAAAGTTCTCCCTTCGCTTTCAGCTGCTGGGCTTTAATTTTGCAGGAGACCCGTATTGCCTTCCTGTGTCTTTGAGTCACTTTAGTCATCCAGGAGTCACGCAGGGTTGTGTTGCCTACGTGAGGAGCAGACAGTATGCAATGATGTGTAATGCAGAAGTAGTAAAAAGGGAAAAAAGGAAACTGTTGTGTATGAACTTAAATTTTTTTCTTTGAAATGATTTTTGTCATGACAATCCAGCTCTTTAAGTGCTGCACACTAATTTGTTTCATTTTCCTGCCACTAGTAGCACTAGTGATTCTCCTGAAAGAGCACTACTGTATGTATTGGTCTTTTTGTGGTTTATTACGGTTACAGCAGAGCTATTGTAGACTTCCAGCCATGCTGTTACATAACACAGTGTGCCTGTAGTCTGCTATTTAAGTGGAGGTCTCAGTGCAGCAGAAGGCAGCACATGAGCACTTGTGCTAATTGTAATAGAGCCAGCCTTTGTAGTAACAATGTGTAACTGAATATGCTGTATTCCTCCTGGCAGCAGCTGGGATTTAATTATAACTACACTCTGACACGGTGTGGGGCAGTGTGAAAATGATACACGGATGCAGAGCAGTGACTTACACTGTCAGGTAAAGACCCTACAGTATCAATCAGATGATCCCCTATGAGCAAGTGCTTGGCGACTGTGGGAAGGAAGAACTCCGTTTCAACAGGAAGAGACCTCCAGCAGCACCAGGCTCAGGAAGGGGCAGCCATCTGCGTCGACCGGTTGGGGGTGAGGGGAGAGAGAAGAGACAACATTTTATGACATACAGCAGTAGCAAATAAATGCATGGGGAGCGAAAAGAGGTGGGTGGAGAAGAAATGCCCAGCACATCATGGGAAGCCCCCCAGCAGTCTAAACCTATTGTCGCACAACTAAGCCCTAACTATAAGCTTTATCAGGTGCTTGAGTTTCTATCACTCTTTATCTTGCAGTAAAGAGCTGGCAGTTTGGGTTCGGTGCACATTAAACAGTTTGAATTAACAAAGAAGGATTCACAGTAGAAGCCAGATAGCTGCATTTATTTTCCAGACATGATTATTAAAATGCAATAAAAACAATGACATGCCAAAGATGAGATGCTGACTGTGCTGCATTAAGACCGACCAAAGAATTGAGCTTTAACTGTATGTCAGTCTGATATTGCTAACACATTTGGGATTCATTGCAGAATGACACAAACCGAATTCAATCTGATTTGTAATCACTTTGATGTGTGTGGGATCGGGGCTTACTTCTTCACTTCTTTATGTATCCCTTGACCTGTGTTGAAGTCATTGAGGCACCAGCGAAGACGTGGTCACCAATCTTCGTCATCACCCTCTGTCCTCCATACCACTCTGGGACCCTTTCAAGTTCATGCCTGTTCATTCTTAGATGTTCTTTTTCCATCTCTTTCTCTGTCTTCCTTATCTTGTGTTTTTGCAATCATCTCAACTTCCTATTTCAAGCTGTGAGGAGATCTGTAATGAGGTCCAATCACTCATTTTGTGTAATATGCACTGTTGCCATCATGGATGCTCATATTAAACATGGTCAGAGTTTCAAATGACCATGTCAGGGATTTTTGCAACTAGTCCCAATAAGCCAGCAGCTCCGTTTCAGACAGTTTTTTCTACTCTTGGGCCTGTATGATGTCATACAGAGAGAGAGTACATCAAGTATCTGAAGCACACCTTTCACCCACCTGCCGTTCAAACCTTGTGTGTTTCAGACACTGAAGATCTGCACCAGAGCCCAGTGTAAGAGAAACAATATTGTGAACTGTGAATTATGCAGAGCCACTTTTATTAGAATTTAAGTATCAAAATACATATGTAGCTGAAATACGCATACAGGAATAGATCCCCTGTATCTTAACGTCTGCGCTTTTACAAAATGTACAGTCATGTGAAAAAAATGTTTTTACAGGACTTTGTAGTCCTGTGAAAAACTAAGTACACCCCATACTTTCTGCATGACTTTATCAGTTGCTGACATTGTTGTGGATGAATTTTGGCCAATTCTCCTTTGTAGTGTTGCTTCAGTTGAGCTTTGTGGTCATTTATGCACAGCTCTCTTAAGGTTCCACCACAGCATTTCAGTCGGGTTGAGATCTGAACTTTGGCTGGGCCTTGTTTCTTTTATTTTTCAACCATTCACTTGTAGATTTACTGGTGTGCTGGAGCGTTAATGTCCTGTTACATGACCCAGTTTGGGCCAAGCTTTACTTGTCAACAGATGGCTTTACAATTGACTCTAGAATACTTTGGTAATCAGAGGAGTTAATGGTTGACTAATTGATGCAAGGTGCCCAGATTATCACCCTTACCTCACTTTGCTTGACAGTTGGTATGAGGTGTTTGTGCTGATTTGCTGTGTTTGGTTTTCACCAACTGTGGCGCTGTGCATTATGTGCAGACATCTCCACTTTTCTTGTCCGTCCAAAGGACACTGTTCCAGAAGTCTTGTGGTTTGTTCAGAAGCAGCTTTGCAATCCTAAACTTTGGTGCCACGTGCTTTTTACAGAGAACAGGCTTTCTCTCTGGGAACCCTTCTAAACATGCCATACATGTTCAGTCTTTTTCTGACTGTACTGTCATGAACTTTAAGATGTAACATGCTAACTGGGACTTGTAGATGTAGTTTTTTTTTCTATTTCTCTGAACAAGCTCTGCTGCCCTCTTGGCCAAGTCTCTCTTGAAAAAAGGAATTTTTAAAATCTCAGCACAACTTTTACTGTACCTGGACACATCAAGGATTATATATATTGCACAGTCAAACATTGGGGTGAATTTGCTGGGATGTCCACTCCTGGGAAGTTTGCGGCATTATGATAACATTCATCTGAATGCTCCAGACCAGCGAACTGCCAAAACGTCTGCTTTTATAGAGGTGTTCATATCAGCTGACGATTCAAAAACTGGAAGTGGAAATAAATAATAGGTCTCTTTAACTGTTAATTAACAAAAGCCCCCTTATCTTGAAGTCTGTGTCCATCCAGCATATAAAAGCAGAAAATATCACTGGTTTTGATAAAGATTATTGAGTAGTTCAGTTCTTCTCTACATACCTCTCTTCAACCTTTCATTTCACAGACTTTACAAGAATTTTCTGAACCCACAGGAGCACCAGCGTTTCATTTGAGATGACAAATTTTCTCCAAGGCAGTTTTTCCTACCACTCTAGGAGAATGCGTGCTCACAGTCAGCTGGAAATATTTAGTCACTCCAGTGGGCTGAGAGGAAATAATAAGAGCATTTCATGATTTGTAATTTAATCCAACACCTCAGCTGGGACACAATGCACATGCTTAGTAGCTGTGAGATGATAAATGAGATGTATTCACACAGATGATCACCCTCCTCTGTCATCCTGTGAAATCACCTATTAATTTTCTGTTTCTATTTTTATAAAACTCTATTATAGCATCGCAGAATTCAGCCCAATTTCACATGTTTCCGCAGGTCCCCTCCAACCAGTCAGCACCCTGCTGGTCTCTTAGCAACACTAGATCATGTTGTCAGCACTCACAAACACAGAGCAACCTGAAACCACATCCAGGCCTCCATACTGTGTTTCTTCTGCGTGGGAACAACCCCCCACCTCCTTTGTCCTGCATGTCATCTGCATTATAATGTCCCATCTAGTGTCCTAAGGTCAGCAGCAGTGGTTGTACAGTTTTTCAGCTAACAGAGAAAATAAATGATCAGAAATAAGAAAAGTGGCTGGAAACAAAAAGTTTAAAAAAGGCACCTTTTGAACTGTTTGGTGGTAATTGGAGGTCAGTTGGAGGTGTTTAAAGGCAATTGTTTGATTTATTGGGTGATCAACTAAAGAAAATTGATTTTCTGACTACCTGGGTCATATGGAACCTGCAAAAAAAAACATGATAAACACCAATGTCACTCATCTGAATTTCCACATAGCCTATAAAGGTTTTGAGAATTTTGCACAATTAATGATCTAAAACTAGGGATGCTCCACTTCCAGGCTGATACCATGACTGAGACTCTTTATCAGACTGTATTTGAACATTTATGAAGCACAAATGGATGTCACTTGACCAAAATTTTAGCCATTAATATTGGTAAATGTCATCTTATTTGCTGATATCAGTCAATATAGCAATACATCTCTATTTAAAACCTTCCTGATTGTGCTTGCAGCAGCTGCCATTTAAACCAGACTGTTGCAATGATTGCAAGGTAAACTGAGTATTTTGTTATTTGAGTTACGTGCAAAGAATGCGTGATTGCACATATTCAACTGATTGCAGTACCTTTCCAGGAAACGTGACAATAATTGAGTTCATGTTCAACTTTTTTCCCCCAGATATGCCATTGTTGTTGGGTTTTTTTTCCCCTCTGGCCCTCTGCCATTTCCCTGTCTGCTTTGCCAAGCTCAGTGAATTGAGCTCTTGTAGTGATGCCAAAAGCATGACATGGTCATCCAAGGAGTAGTCCCATCCCATATGCATTCTGCAGACAAGAGCCTGTGAAAGGGACGGGTTGTTTACGGCATGTGGCGTGGGAGGAAATTTGGCAAGGTGGTTATGCTGGCTGTGAGGGGCAGCTTGTGCTTGGCTGCTCTCAGGGTGCAATGCGTAATTGGGCTTGCTAAGATCTAACGTGCCTTTCATACCAATGCTTTTTTATAATTGGGGCTTTAATTCGCAGTGACTTGGTCTTTCTTGCTGTTAATGTGACCTTTTCTTTTTTACCAATCATCTCTATTCTCAGTGCTCTTTATTGATTGGTGTGCGCTGAAGCTATTAGGTTGACTGATAGGCTGAAGGAAAGAAGAAATAATCAATAGCAATTATAATAATCGATCAATCATTTCAGATATCTGTCATAAAAAGCCAAACATTAGCTGGGTCTTTTGATTATTCTTTTTCTCTGCTTAACAGAGACCGCTTTCATTAATTCATAATATTATTGGTAGATTCAACAATCGGTTATTTGTTGATTAAAAAGTCAGAGATAAAGTGATATTGAATAGAATTGTTAGCTGCAGCTCTCGTTGCTACTCAGTTTTCTTTTGGTTCTCCTGTTACACCCACCATTTGGATCATCCAAAATTTTATTCCAGGTCTTACTCAGTATGCAGGTTGCACTGCACAAGCAAAAGATCAATACGTGCCCTCTATCAGGATTTTTACACATCAGATATTTCCTTTAGCCACACTACTGTCAGCCTCTCTGGATTTATAAAACTGCACTGTCACTGCGACATTACACATGGCCCAAGGTTTATGGATTGTCCTGTTTCTAATTTCACTAAGTGCTCCTTCAGATGCTTTTGTTGTTTTGGCACAAGCTCCTCAGGGGCATGCTAGCTCTCTGTCTCCCTCCTCTTCCTGTCTCCATTTTGACCGCTTTTACCTTTCCCGATTTTTCTGGTCTGTCTGCCTTTTTGCCACTCCCTGTTATGCATTGATCTCAAATGTATGTTAGAGTAAGAGTGATTTAAACTAGTTTTTGTTTTCAGCTTTTCTCCTCCAGAAAGGGTAAACTTCTGCTGGTCATTGCATTGCAATTTTAAGAAACATATTACCTTCTTCTGCTTTTGAGCAGGAACATTTTCTCCATTGGCTGACACTAAAAATATCATCCTAAAACCTCCTTTAAATAAGTTTCATATTTGTCAGATCCACAAATACAACTTTTATGTTTTTCCTCGTGATAAACAATCCGGATTGAGTGACATGGCTCACTTCCAAACCACTCAAATGTGGAGTTTGCTATACGGGAATGATTATTTGTTTCTGTGTCAACCCTAAACTCTCATCTCTTTTTCCAGGTATGAATGCAGCTGTCCGGGCCGTTGTCCGAATGGGCATCTATGTGGGAGCAAAGGTCTACTTCATCCATGAGGTGAGACACGGCTCAGGCTTTAGACATGGCCTCAGGAGAGTCAGCAGTGTCTGTCACACCATGCAATGAACTAAATCAGTACTGACAAGTCTTCTTTATTTGGCTGTGATTGCCCTCATATTGCCCTGCTTTTGGTAACTGGATTTGACATTAAGAAGTCCTTTAGACAGCCTTAAAGTCTTGAAACCTTAAATATTAGAATTTTATTTAACAAAACGTATCCAGCATTGTTTGGACTCAGAAGAACAATTAAATTTGCTTTGCTTGTTGTTGTTTGTATACTTCCTTTCTTTGGGGGGGTGAAGGTATTGCATTTTGTCCATATTTAATATATACTGTATAAGAACACATACAGGGTTGCGTAGCTATAAAGTATGCCACAGAGAAGTTAGTGGGATGTCATCAAAATGTAAAAAATGTGCTACTTAACTATCCACCAATAAGAATCACAAGCTTTCTTTTGCAAAACAGTAGAGTTTGATTAAAAAAATTACAGCTAAATTTATAGTGATAGTATTAACCAGTAAACACAATTCAGTAGTAGAGTCACTTTAGTCTAGCTGCATAAACTGATGCTGCAGATGGACAAACTTAAGTGTGATTAAATTTGTGCAATCAAAAGTTCCACAACTCTACACACAAAAAGCAAAAACTGTACCTGTTTAATTTTTGGGCTGCCAGTTTCTTCATGTTTGTCTCCATAAGCCGCCTGGCACCACATCCAGAGTTCTGTTTCTAGCTCATTCAGTTCAAGGACGATGAGCTCATGCCTTGGTGTGGCTTCTGTCATCTGTCTGTCCACAGTTCACACAAATCACTACTCCTCTTACAGTACTGGTCAGCATTTAATCAAACTTAGACACCATGATAAACTAATGGGTCTTCACCCAAACTGTGGCCAAGGTCAAGGTTACATATGCCATTTTATGAGCACTTTTCCATTTTTACAATAATTGCTACTCCTCCTAGACTATTGGTCTAGATTTTCACTTTCATAAATTAAGTGCATATACATACCCCTCTAGCCAGCTACACAGAAATGCTGTCAATAGGTTTATTTATAATAATGTAATGTGTGTAATTTGTACTTCATGCCTGTGAATTGTGTTGGATCATGAGCTGGATGAACTACAACATCGATAACGTTCTGATTAGATTGCTCTCTGAAAGTTCTGTTCTGTCTGTGTTAGCAGCATTGAAACATTTCTCTTGTCACTTTGAAATCAAAACCACCAAAACTGACTAGAATTGTGCTTGTGGCTGTGGCTTAGATAGTAAAAGCTTTGTTTTTCAACTATAAGATGAGTAATTTAATTCCCAGTTCTCTTTGGCCTCCACAATTCTAAAATAAATTTGGTGCCCCTGGAGTGTGTCTGTGATCATTTGATTGAAGTGGAGTGCATTGTCACTTGTAAAGGGACGCCTCTGTTTATACCTGTCTTAATGGTAAACTTTTTCCAGAAGGGAATTTGAACCCACTATAGGTTCAGTCTGTATTTATAACCTACGGGCAGCAAGGGCACATATTTGCATACAGTACTACAGTATGTACTTTGACCAGCCACAACATTAAAACCACTGACCAGCTACTCTTTAAACTCATAAAGTATCACATACAGTATACTGTAACTTTATTTGTCGCTCATATACAGTATTTGGACCTAAACTATGACTGTCAAATCATCATTTTCATTGGTGCCATGTTATACTGTAGCAGCCTGTTGTAAAGCAGCACAAGTTATAGAAACATATAACTTTCCTGAATTTCTGAATGTCATTTATGTTGAATGTCTGAGGATATACTGTATGTGCATTTTTAATGGACATGATACCACTGATAGAATTGACAGGGGTAGATAGACATGATCTGGTCTCAGTGTGGATATAATTGGATTACAAAGGGCAGGCTTCATCCTTCATTTGCTACACTGTCATGTCCCCATCAGCTTCAAATAACCACTGGGCTGTGAGTAATAACAGCTGAGTGCCATGGTGCTTTTATTTTGTTTTTTATTCAGTTTTGATTAAACTATTTTAAACATGTATCTAAAATAAATGATCAGCGCTTCTCTCTTTTATATGTCCTTTTAGATTGCATTAGTTTTAGTCAAGTTGTCAACAGGCCAGTGAAATATCTGTCATATTTGTTTTTCCTCTCAGGGGTACCAGGGAATGGTTGATGGTGGAGACAACATCAAAGAAGCAAAGTGGGAAAGTGTCTCCAGCATGCTGCAAGTGGTGAGCAGAGCTTTCTGCTGCTGTCTCAGTTTAAACACCGCATGTTTCTTCTTTATGCGCTTTAAACAGTGAAACTAATTCAGTGTGCATTGATAAAAAACTGATCCTTTGTGTATGTAGTACACAGTGTGTACTGTAGACATTTTATGGACATTTTATGCTTTATTTGAGAAAACCTGTGCAGTATTTACGCTGGCATCAGCATAGTGGCAGATCTGTTTTGTTTGTGGACATCTGTAATGAACTGATAGTGACACAGCAGCTAGTCCCATAGCTTACAGCGTAATGATACTGAGATTCAGTTACATGCTTTCACTGTTGTTACAATCAAACTTTCATTCTCAAAGTCAAAGTCAACTTTATTATCAACTCTGCTACATGTACAGGACATGTACAGAATCAAAATGCCATGCCTCCTGACCCATGGTGTGTAGCCGAAACAGGAAGGACTAAATAAGAAAAATGAAGGACTAAATAAGTAAAAGTAAATAAATAAGTAAATAAAGCTTAGGTAAAAGTATATGTGTAAGTATACATACATTCCAATATACTTTTATATACATATATTTCTATTCACACATACATACGTAAATACATAAACACACACATTATATATTTATGTTCATACAAACACTCACACACACACACACACACACACACACACACACACACACACACATATATATATAAAGAGAGAGAGAGAGAGACAGAGAGAGAGATAAAAAGATAGATAGATATGAATATAGATAAATACAAAAATATCCCTGTGATAAATAGAATGAAAGTGATATGTACATTTATTATTATTATTATTATTATTATTATTATTTCGGCTGCTCCCATTAGGGGTCGCCACAGCGGATCATCTGCCTCCATCTCATCCTATCCCTTGCTTACTCTTCCCGCACACCAACCCTCTGCATGTCCTCCTTCACTACATCCATGAATCTT
>VUQH01024534.1:20025-36573 GCA_015106775.1 Etroplus canarensis
CATATATTTCTATTCACACATACATACGTAAATACATAAACACACACATTATATATTTATGTTCATACAAACACTCACACACACACACACACACACACACACACACACACACACACACACACACACACACACAGACTTACACACATACACAAATATCCCTAAGCTATCTAGAATATAAGTGATATGTATAATTATTTATTATACCAATATTATCATTATTACTGCCATCACTGCCATCATTAACAATGGTAATAATAAACAATCACAATTTAACAAAATAATAATATAATAAGTTATTTAAGAATAATAATTTAGCCTACATACAGTTTGAAAAGAAAAGAGAAGATCTATATTCACTGCAGTGCGAAATGCAGAAACATTCAGAAACACTTAACAATCAGACTAACAGTTGTCTAATATTGGAACAACCATCAGTGTAAACAGCCACAGTGTCCTAAGAAAAACTCAAAAGAATGCCTAACAAATTAAATAAAATCTATAACAATTATAGAGGGGGCATGTTTTCAG
Source organism: Etroplus canarensis (assembly GCA_015106775.1). Taxonomy (NCBI): domain Eukaryota; kingdom Metazoa; phylum Chordata; class Actinopteri; order Cichliformes; family Cichlidae; genus Etroplus; species Etroplus canarensis. The sequence continues at coordinate 20,554 of VUQH01024534.1, forward strand.
ACTGTAATTTCTGTTTACCCCAGGGTGGGACTGTTATTGGCAGTGCCCGCTGTAAAGAGTTTCGTACCCACGAGGGCCGTTTGAAAGCTGCACACAACCTTGTGCAGCGTGGCATCACCAACCTGTGTGTGATTGGTGGAGACGGCAGCCTAACCGGAGCCAATCTGTTCAGGGAGGAGTGGAGCGGCCTGTTGGATGAGCTCCAGCAGCAAGGTGAGTCCTCGCTGCAGGACTTTTTCTTAACTTCACAAACCTTAATGATTCAAATTTTGTCTCCCTCTTCTTGTTTTTTCTTTTTTAGGTTTGATTGATGAGGAGGCAGCCCGCACTAACTCAGAGCTCCACATTGTCGGTATGGTTGGCTCCATTGACAACGACTTCTGCGGCACTGACATGACCATCGGCACTGACTCGGCCCTGCATCGAATCATTGAGGTGGTGGATGCCATAATGACCACTGCCCAAAGGTGAACACACAGAAAGAGAGAAGACAACAGCAGAAAAGTTAGCAAGATGTAACAAGATGCTGAAAAACATGATGACACATACTGTAAGAAAAGACAGATCATAAAAAGTCTGGAGAAGACACACAAAAAACTAGATGTAAGAAGACAGAATACAAGCAGAAAAACAGCACATGACATTTTATCACTGGATTGTTTAAGATGTGGCAAAATATATCAAGACAAGGCACAAATGGTAAGTTAATATTCACAGACTTGTTCATTTGTAGCTGTCAACATTATTGCATCTCAGAGACGTGTTCTTTAGACATTGTTCAGTACAAGGTGAAGTTTTGAGTCAGTGCAACCTGCACTGATCTGAGTCACATCTGTCGACTGGCTTTCGACAGTAAGTGACATTGTTTATGTTTTTTTCCAGCCACCAGAGGACATTTGTTCTGGAGGTCATGGGCAGACACTGCGGGTAAGCACTTTCCATTCCACACACTCAAGAACATACGCTTTAAATTATACACTACCTGACCAAAAAACTCTCACCACCTGGATTTTACTAAGTAAATAGGCAAGAGACTTCCACTAGATATTTCCTGCGGTGATTTATATGTTTTGACTGGAAGGACGTTATTTAACCCTAACTGATCCTGTTAGTAGTTTCTCCTTTCTTAAACAACCATGTTGGAAGACATAACCAGTGGTTGTCAGAATCAGAACCAGAATACTTTATTAATCCCAGGGTGGATTAATGTGGAAACGATTGGTCTCCCTTTCAGAAAATTCAAAAAATTTGTCTACATCAAGCAAAGAAAGCAACTAAGGAGATGAAACTACTAAAATTGGGTTAAGAATGCATTAATAAAACTTGAAAGGATAAAGGTTAACCATCATTTTTGAAGAAGAAATGTAGTTGGAAAAATAATCTTGAATAATCATGGTCAGAGCTCACTTAAATGTTTGAAATCACATTGTAAAAAATCAAGAGTACAGCTCATGGCTATGTTTAACAGTGAAATAAGCACTTTTTACAGGTGAAGAGAACTCAAGGTATTGGAACTAAACAGCAGTATAGCTTTAAGAAAAACACATATCAGTGAGGCTAATCAGGAAAAAGAAGGCTTCAGTTTGCTGTTTGGGTAGCATCAAAATTGGAACCTGGAGCAATGGAAAGAGGTCATGTAGTCCAGTCAGTCCAGATTTACCCTGTTTCTAAGGGATTAGCACATCAGGAGTAAGAAGAAATGGTATACACCCATAGTGCGTAATGTACAAGCCTGTGTTACGATGTGTAACCTCTTCAGTTGGTAAGGCTTATGTTTAGCAAGGTTATGTGTCTGACTACCTAAAAATACTGAATGACCAGGTTTCCATCAGTGGACTTTTTCTTCCCTGATGAAATGGGCAAGATGGTAATGCCAGGATTTATTAAGGTCAAATTGGGAAAGAGTGGTTCATCTTTTGTGCTGTGTTAGAGAAGTCTTCATATGGCAGTCCAACTTTCCCATCACCAATAGAGGATCTTGAAAATTAATGCAAATCTGTTATGAAATCAGATAAGCTTATCAGCATGATGCGACAGCAGATGCGTGCCGTCATCAAAACCTTTTTTTTGGCTGGGCAGTGTATATGCAGTCTCAGTTACCACAAAATCATATTTAGACAATATTCACATATATTTAATCAGTGAAAACATCCAATTTTTTGGAAGCATGCTTTGAAAATGTCAGTTTTCTGTACTCTAATAAAAAATTCAAAGGAGTCATGTGAGTGCAGATATGCTGACATGACACCACACTAGCAGGTGACTGTCAGCTGTCAGCTGAAGTGCGTGATACCAGTTGTTATCAACATTTATTTACAACAGTTCCAAAAATTGTCCGTCAACAGGTTTTTTTCCCCCTTTGGAAAAAAAATAAGTCACGACTCTGGTGGGACTCGAACCCACAGCCTTTGAATTACATCTCATACAAGTCGCTAGAAGTCCAATGCGCTGTCCATTGCGCCACAGAGCCACTTAGTAAAGTTCTCAGAATAGTGTTTTACTAAACCACAAACCTCATTTTAAAGGCACCATTGGAAAGTTGTTTTATAAACTGTATGTGTGTGCAGATATCTGGCCCTGGTCAGCGCCCTGGCATGTGGAGCAGATTGGGTTTTTATACCAGAAATGCCCCCTGAGGATGGATGGGAGGACAACATGTGTCAAAAACTGTCTGAGGTAACAAATACACAGTTTCTATTTCTGCATTTTGGTAGGTACAGACAATAGAAGTAATTTAGCTAAACAGGTTTGTAATAAAGATCTATGTAACGAAAGGGAAACTATCAACTCTGATGAGATTCATACCCAAAACCTCTGAATTACATCTAAACTGTTTCTCTAAAAGGCCACAAACTCCACTCTAAGGAAGCTGTGGGCACAGCAATGCTGTACTAGCATTTTCATATTTCATATTTTCAAATAACCAAGGTTATTTATTTATGTTTTGTGGAAAACACATTGAAAAAATAGAGAACAGTAGTCACTGTAGGAGAAAAAATGTCTTACAAATGAAATTTTTGAAAGTTACAGCTGTCAGAAGTTAGTAAGATGTGTGGGTTCTTGCTTTGATTTACTTCAGGTCTTTTGCACCTGTAAGACATTATCAGATTCTTAGACTGCTCCATTTTTCATATAGTCTCTTTCACAGATAAGTAGTGGGTGTTTCCTGCATAGTAGGAGTCCCACAAATTTGACTTCACTTCAAATCCGAACTCACATTCCCCCATTTCAATTGATAAGAGTAGGTAAACTTTTCTGATTGACCAAGATGATTTCTTTTTTGTTTTTGGTTGACTGCAGTCCTACTGGACAAGATTTGTGTGTAGTGGGAGATACAAAAAATTCTTTCCTCTCAAAAACAGCAACTCAGGTGGGCCTCAACCTTTGCCTCTGAAATAATTAACTAGAAGTCCAGTGCACTAGCCATTGTGCCACAGAGCCTGTTGCTGCAACAGATCCAAGTTGCAAATTTCATAAAAAAGGTTGAGTGCCAGATCATCAAACAATTAATTAGAATATTCTGATAGAATCTGGGCTGGCAGTCTGAACATAGCTTGCAATTGTTGTATGAGATGTGATGCTGCATCAGTAAAAAGCAAATTAGGTGCTGTCTTCTTTAAGGTTACCTGTTTGTGCAACAATGCACCACTTGAAGCAGTCCTGCTAAGTTTGGAAATTTTCAGAAGCACCATCCTTACCACTTACATGTGCACACCCTGTAGAAACAGACTATTTTTGTAGCAGCCCCTACTTGGCTGTTTCATGAAAAGGTGCCCCCAGACCTAATCTTAAACCTTATGAGAGGGAATCCTTACTGCAATTTAGCGGGAAATTTGAGTCTGTAAGGGCAACTTTTTGGCTTGCAATGGAGATTCAATGGTAGAAGGATGAGCTTTGTAAAACTTTGAAGACTTTTGACTGAACTTCTTAACCTTTGAATTGCTTTTGGATTAATGGAGGAGTAGGTACGCATTTCCAATTGATTGCTTGAATGGGCAACAGAAAAACACACACTCTCCAAAATGCCTCAACACAGTCTGATAGAGCAGGTCATTTTATAAATTAAGAAAATTTGTGTTTTTTTATTTTTTCAGGAGATTTGATGTGGTTAGTATCTTTTTTATTGTCCAGACTCGATCTCGGGGTTCCAGGTTGAACATTATAATAGTTGCTGAAGGAGCCATTGACAGACAAGGACAACCCATTACTTCTCAATTTGTGAAGGATGTGAGTAGTGCTCAGTGTCAAACTGACACAGAGGGGAACCAGAAGCTGGACCAGTTGGTGGATATGAGCATAAATATGAATGTTACAGTAGAGCAGTTTGTCTGTTTTGATTCCAAACATTTGCTACATTTTAGGAGAAGTTTCTATCTAGAAAATAATTACATATTTTGGTATTTTTTAGCTACTTTAGCTGCACTGATCATGTTGGCAGACAGACACAGAGAAAACATCAGAATATCACTGCAGGATTTGAGGAAGCACAGTTGCTGGACATGTAATACATTCTTTCAAACTGGTATTTTAAAAGTGTGTCATTGTTCAAGTGAAAATCTTCAGCTTTGTATTTTTACCATAAAAGATTCTTCTGGCAAAATAAAGCAGTACTGTTTGAGAGGAAACAAGAACAGTGACAACAAAATTAAATAGTAATACAAACCATGTGAGTATCAGTATGGATATCACTTTAAAGTAATCTCCGTGCAGTTCTTGAATGACATAAAGCAAAGTTAAGATGGATAGTATATTTTTAAATGAAAGAGAAGTGTGGATTATACAGTGTTCCCTATTTTCATGTGATGTACTTAAGTGTAGAGAAGGTCCAAAGGAGTTGCACTGTGTCTTTGTGGATCTAGGGAAAGCATATTATGGGTGCCATAAGAGGAACTGTGGTATTGTTTGATGAAGTCAGAAGTGGTAGAGAAGTATGTAAAGGTGGTGCAGGACATGTATGAGGACAGTGAGACAGTGGTGAGGTGTGCAGGAGGAGTGAAAGATGGGTTCAAAATAGGATTACATCAGGGATCGGCTCTAAGCACTTTCTTATCTGCAGTATTGATTGACAGGCTGACAGATGATGTCAGGCAGAAGTCTCTGAGTACTATGATGTTTGCAGATGACATTGTGATCTGTAGTAAGAGTAGGGAGCAGATGAAAGAGAGCCTGGAGAGGTGGAGGTATGCACTGGAGAGATAAGCAATGATAGTCACTACAAGCAAGAAGGAATACATGTGTGCGAATGACAGAGAGAGACAGGTGAAATGGGGAGATGTACGTGGAGTAGAGGTAGTGAAAATAGATGAGTTTACATACCTGGGTCAACCACCCAAAGTAATGGACAGTGCACAAGAGAGGTGAAGAAGTGAGTGTAGACAGGGAAGTTTTACAAGACTGTAGTGAGACCTGCTATGATCTATGGTTTGAAGACATTGGCACTGATGAAAAGACAGGAGGCAGAGCTGGAAGTGGCAGAAAATATTGAGATTTTTGCTGGGAGTGACCAGGATGGACAGGATTAGAAATGAGTACATCAGAGGGACAGCTCATGTTGAGCAGTTTGGAGACAAAGTTAAAGAGATGGTTTGGTCATGTTCAGAGGCGGGATAGTGGATATACTGGACAAAAGATGTGGAGGATAGAGCTACCCGGCAGGAGGAGAAGAGGAAGACCACAGAAAAGGTTCATGGATGCAGTGACATGAAGACATGCAGAGAATTGGTGTGACAAAAGAGGATGCAAGGAATAGAGTGAGATGGAGGCAGACAATCTGCTATGGTGACTCTTAACTTGAGCAGCTGAAAGAAAGAAAGAAGTGAAGGAGCAAGAAATTAATGTGAGAAAGAGCAACATTGGGAATCATGGAAAGAAATGGCAAAACATGCTATTACAAGACTGATATTTTCTTACTGAGGTGACATTATTAGTTGATCCCTGTTTCATCACCTGCAAACCCTCCAGACTACATGTTCTGGCAAGGTGTGTGTGTGTGTGTGTGTGTGTGTGTGTGTGTGTCTGTGTGTGTGTGAGAGAGAGAGAGAGAGAGAGAGACCCAAAATTATCAAAACCACAATCTAAGCCTTGGAGATGCTTGTAGGCTCTCCTTTTAATGGCAGAATGCAGAATTAGAAGACTCAGTGAGGGAGAATAGAAAATAGGAAGAAAGGAAGCAAGATAATAAGAAATCATGGTTGCATGGTTTGGTAGTGCTGTTTCTCTGAGAGACTGTTTGTCTCCCCAGGTGGCTTGGTTCAGCCTACGGTAATTGTCCCCCTGTCCTTTGGGAAATTGCAGCTCTTCTAATTGCCTTTTTAGTGAGTAGTTTCCATGATGGTTACTCTCTACACCCACAACCTCATGTCCCTCAGTTTCCCTGTAAGCACTGACAGACAAACAAGAATGCCTAGACTGAAGCATTACAGTTTAATTAAAATGTTTGTTGAATTCGTTTGCTTTCTTTATTTTTGCTGTCAGAATCACCCTGGGTGGCCCACACAGCACAGTCTTTGTAGAGCCAACTGATGAATTTATTAAACAATGATGATTTATTGTTTTTACAGTTTTTGTTGGCACCTATGTATATCACTGTGTCTGTTTATGTGTGTGCAAATTATATGGTAGATGACTCACTTTACTGTTACATCCTATCTTTAAACAAATCTTCTATATTTATTGCAATCTCTTCATTTGTCTGGAAGGTCTCTCAACCACTTTTCCCTGTTCTTTCTATCCCATCCTCTCTCACATCATCATTTTTGTTCCCTCACTTCATATCTGTGTGTTTTTCTCTGCAGATGTTTTGACCGACAGGGTTATTGCTCTAGAGGCTGATGGTTGGACACAAGAAGACATTATTCGGCACTATGAGCTCATGCTCAAATTAGGGAGGATATCCGGAATCCATCCCTACATGTCTCGTTTAATCATACAGGGTGGAGGGAAACTGTGTTTATGGACTTAATATTGGCGCAAATACACAGCGTATTTTAGAGAGAGGAAGAAACAGAGAGAGAAACAGAGAGTGTTAGGCATGTTTATGGTGTAATGCCTTTCTAGCCTCCTGAGCCGAAATGACACATCAGGACAGGATGTATGCAGGATGCTTTCAGAGTTTGGAGAACCCAGTCTCACTGAAAGGGGAAAGATCAAAGGAAAGGAGGGAGGAGTAAGGGAGAAGCTCAAAGCTTCATAAAGTCATAAAGCTGCACTCAAATCTTTCCTAATTACCTCTGCGTTCATCTGCCCTTCTCACCTCATGAATGTGCGAGAACCCAGAGAGTAGAGAGGTAGAGTCTTGAAAGTGAGGCCCTTGTTGTTAAAGGAAAGCATTCAGAAAGTGTGCACAGGTGTGTTTGAATATGCTTCTATCAGGCATATATGGTATTGTGGTCTTGAATTAACAGGCTTTTGCTCTGTAGATGTGCTGCTGCCCTCTTGAGAACTTTCCTTTTTTTCTTCCTGGGTGTCTCTCTCTCTTTCCGTGAACCATGCTTTGTCAGCATTGGTTGCTTAACAAGAGCATGCTGGGCCCAAGTGGGAAGCATGCCAATAACTTGAACTTGCTGGCTGGCATGTGAGCCATAGAGAGCTCTCATGTTTCAAAGATAACATGGCTGCCAACAGTGCACTCCACAGAATAGAACTACTACTTCTTCGAAGAAGAAGTGCACTCCACAGAATAGAATCATAACCATAAATACACCTCTGTCCCCTATCATTTTCCTAAAACCAAAAATCTTTTAATTTTTTTCATTAGCTCCTTGCATATAAGCTAATATTACATTATTACATTTATTGCCTAAACAATTACATGTCTGTCTGGATTAGCCAGCTGCCAAGCTCTGTTGCCATGATTTGAGTTGCTAACACAAGAAGAACCTCAGATAAATATCTCTGTCTTTTTCACCAACACTCTCTTTCTCACACTATTTCACAAATACTGTTTCTTTTGTTATCTTTTATCTTCCACTTAGCTAACACTTTTTGGTGTAGACTAAGAGGACAATAAGCTTGATATGCAGGGAAGTTATATTTCCCAGTGCTTTTTCCCAGTCCAAGACAATTTGACTTTTCTGGAACACATTCTGTCTGGCTGGCTGATGGGATTTGTACTCTGATAGGTTCAGTCTGGCTTATTCTTATGTTCTGTGTGTGTGTGTGTGTGTGTGTGTGTGTGTGTGTGTGTGCAATGCAGATAGATAGATATGGGATGGGACATGGGATAACTCACATTGCTAGCTATATTAATCTATGAAAATGACAGCATTTTGTCATTGAGACATAGGTCACTTTTATGTCAGTGTTTCTCATGTCTTCATTCAGATACATCCACAGTGACAGAATAGGCCATATTGTCACCTCTGTGTGGCTTCCATGATGGTCAAGATTAAAGAAGTTGGTCTGAGCCTCCTGAGTCACCTTTAAATTGCCATCTGCATGGCCTGCTTTCCTCTCTAGAGATACTGTCTCATAAACTCTCTAATTTTGGATAGGGACCATCTCTTTTAATGAAATCACTGTCCATGTCAGCCAGAAAAGCCTACACAGGTCTCAGGAAGTGTGTTGAAGTGTAATTTTTCTTGGTTGTCTTTTTTTGGAGACAATTTTGGGTGTTTCATCATATGTGCCTATCTGTTAATGCAATTACATGCAATTCTGGCCTGTACAGTGATAGATAAAACATTACTAGATGTGACCTAGAAGGTTACCTCATGACGTGAATAGGGTGGCCATTCAGACACAAAGCTTACACCTTACATGTACATATGTGCTTCCTTGTATAGCAGTTATCAGTCCAAATTTTTATGAGAAAGCTGCCAATAACTGACAACTTCGCCAAAGAAGTTTAATATCTGAGATTTTTCTTCAGTCTAATGAATAGATATTGTTAAGGGAAATTATTTGGATTTGATGATAATGAGGTCATGCTGTGACACACTTGGGAATATTGGTGAGCTTGAGGGAATGAAGTATTGAACTTTGCAAATTGTCTAGACTTTCTGTGAGGGAGAGCTGTTTTCATCCAATGCCCATGGGATCTCAGCATCTGTGTTTAGTGTATGCTTTTAATGCAGTTTTGTGACTCACATGCCTCTGTGTTACTTCAGTCCAAATGTGGTTGGACGTAGCTGTCTTCCTCCTATGTCTCACTACCAGCTCACTTCATCACTCTCACATTCAAGTCGTCATTTTCCTCATTGCACCCTGTTATGGACACTCCTCTGCTTCCTCTCATTCCTTCTTGCCTCTCTGGCCTCTAGCGTACCATTGAAGAGTCCCCACAGTGGTATTTAGTCAATGAGTCACCAATTATTCATCCATTGTATTCTGAAGGAAGAGTTGAAATAAATGATAAAAATGGTGTTCTGACCCTGGCCAGTTGAGTCCTCCTTGTATGATCTATGATCAATTATATCTGCTCTCTCGTTGGCCAAAATTAACTAAGGTTTTACACAGGTATGCCTTTAAGTCAACCATCATGCAGTAGTGGTAAACTTCAGTTCTTTTGATTTTGGGAGCCTGATGGAATTCGTCCTTTAACAAATTTTGTTATGCATTTGTCTAGATTGTTTATTATTGTCCTTTGATTTAGATCATGCAAAATGAAGCATATTGCATTCTTTTGATAGCATAAGAATTTTGGTCCATTACAAAGACCTGTTTTGGCCCCTAATTTAAACAATACGTCAGCTGCTCCCTGTATGCCTGATTTATAATAAAGCTGATAAATGAAAACAGAGTCCACACCTGCTAAGAAAAGTGGAAAACTCTTTATAAGAGTCCCTTTCATCTCAGATTTGTATAACACCTCAGAGTCCATTCAAGGGTCTGTTTCATGTTAATCATATGCTGGCCTAAATGTTTCCTTTCATTTTTTTATGAATATCTGGAGTCCAGTCTCTTTCTCTGGCTGCCTCCAGTTTAGTAACCATGGGTTTCCACTTATTTAATGTTTTATTACCTTGACTTGTTTTTTTTTTCTGTAATTTTATCACAAACCACAGAGCCACCAATTTAGCTATGTTTTGAAGAAAATACCAGTATCACTAAATGTTGGATTTATTTGTGTCAGTAAAATGCTGGGGACAGCTTATTTTTGTTGTATACAATCTATTTTTTTCTGCAAATGTAATCATTTTGCAATTTAATCTCTGCAGTAAAACAGAGATTCATTAATTAAAGCATTATGCTTGTGCAGTGAGGTTGTTCATGCAAACTCTTGATTGTCGATGCCATTGCTTCCTGTCTATTGTGATTTCAAAAGCCCTACTGTGAAGTATGCAGCACAGCAAAACCGAATACATAGAATAAAAGGTTTTGCTTTAATTACACAACTTCCTGCATCAAACGTATTATAGAACAAAGCAAAATGGATTCCTCTACTCTGATTTATTTGGCACCAAGATTTGGCTAATCAGGGTAAGGGAATACAAATTGATATTAGTGACACTGGCATTACATCTCAAAAAAATCATAACGTACACTCTCATTTGATGTCATCTTATGTCAGCTGCAAAATGGCTTCATTCAGTATGCATGTTTATAAAAAAGCAGATGAATTACCATGAATGAACATACCATGATGTTATATCGTCTTGGTTGTGTCTTTCTATTGACAGAACCACATTAGCATTGAAACAGTTTCAGCTAATTGTGTTCACTAGCCTATGTGTTCACACTCACATATTTTTAATCTTTCATAATCTGAAACTTTCAGTTAACTAATTTTCTTACTGCATGGAGCAATGTTGTATTTGGCACAATCTAGATCAGACTCTTTCTTTCCCTTTTTTTATGCCGTTAGGCAAAATGAAGGTTATGTGTAATCATTATTGTTGCAGTGTTGACTGCTAAACTGAGTTTTGTTGCTATGGTCACATGTGTAGTAACACTTGAGCATTTAAATACACAGTTGTACTCTATATACCAATAATAAAGGAGAAATTGGATACAACTAAAAACCCAATGCCCCCCTTAGTGCTAAGTACCAGAGGTTCTGTCCATCAACCTGTCAACAGTCTGCACCAGTGCTGGCCCTCTACATTTCCCCTTTATGGTATTAACCGCTTTCACAACTTTCCCTCCACCGCTCTTCCCTCAGCCCCTCACCCACAGCCCCTGTCACCTCTGTCCCCGTCGTTCTCTCATCTGCTCATCTGCTCATTTCCCTGCAGTCGATCATGTTTCCCCACTTTGGCCAGAGCAGAGAGCAGTGCCCCTGCTCCACCATTCAGTCTCCACATTCACTCCACCTCCCTACCACATCATAGGACATTGCATGTTGAGCACTCTGGTATCTGTGGATTTATGTTATTTTTATTTAAAACAAAATGAATGTAGCTAGGGTACCTTTTAAATTCCTGGAATGTTAATCAAGAAATGGGAAGCCCCCAATGTCCCCAACCTCATTACCCCACTTCCTGATAGGACAAGACAAGCAAATTATGACTCGGGGCTAAGGGTTAGCTACAATATGTGAACTGATATTTTGATTATATTTGGGTTTTATAAGGGGCTTTTCAGCTGAAAGTGTTATTGGCAGGAGTGCTGCTGTCCAGTTCTTATTGGTCAGACTTATATGAGCTGCATGTCTGTGCCTGTTATTTGACAGATGAGTCATGCTACCACTTTAGATATTAGATGCATGATTTTGTCACAGAGGTATGATGAATCAACAGATTGATTCAAAGACTTATAAATAGTTTATTACCATCAAACTAGGATATTGTATGACACTGCAGCTCTCCCCTGTAATCCAAGATGACCGATGCTGCATGGGAGAGCATGGACCTATATACATTATTTCTGCTAATTAAAACAAGGATATGTAATCTACACACGTGTCACTATGCCACATTACTGTGTGGTGACCTGTTTGAAACCCAAGCCTATAGGATTAAAATGCTTTGCCTGAGAACATGGTTGGCCAGGTTCAGTCAGGACTGATTGCCAAGTCAGGAATCGCCCACAACTCTATGGTATGAGAACAGTGTCTCCTATCTCATTATCACAGTATTACCGCATCTCCAAGCACATGCAAGCACCCCGACGTCAGGGTCACATATACATGTACTTCAATATGGACATACATAGTAGCATTTATATAGATTGTTTCATGCTCATACAAAAATCAAAATCATACAGTCTCACCCATGATCTGATACAAACCTTGTAATTCAGGGTTTAATAATATTAATTAGAATGTAAAATTCCAGGGCCACATAATCAGTTAATCATTTTTTTTGATCAGTAGATATGTATACACTCACAAATTCAAGAAATCAAAAGCCCCTTTCTTGTAGTGCATCATGCAACATTGAGTTAATGTGAAATTCTCAATGGGCGAAGACTCAAGAGGAGACTAATAGCAAAGTGGCAACCAGAATTTTACACTGACCTCAATTTGGAGGTGAGCATTTGAAACAACAACCTTTAAGACCAACAAATAGTGCTGAAGGGTATATGATGAGATGTGAAACATATTAGAATGTTACCAAATCACCCATAGCCTGAAATGTCCACAAGCGACTAATTGTCAGCTATAAAGGAACTGGTGAGGAAGTCATGTTCAAGGACTGCACATAGTGTCATTAAATACTTAACAATTAACTCACTAGTGGAATAGCAGCCAATACTACTACTATTTGATCTTCTACCGGTAAAAAAGAATAATCAGCCTTTGTGTGAACATTATCCTGCTGCTCTGTCTGTAACCAAATCTCTGTGCTGAGTTTTGGCAACCCATATTAATACCTTAGATACGTACTTAAAATATGACAAAACTCATGCACATACTCAAATTCTTTCTCACTGTGATCGAGACTGAGAAATCCATCCATCCATCCAGTAACAACTGGGGAGCAAAGGCAAGAAATGCAGCTTGTGACAAAACCATAGAGCTGTGCTTATTTTTGACACAGTGATTGTGGCAGTTTCACAGTGAGACTTTAACTTTAATTGAGACAGTTAAACAATGGGTTGGCATATGTGATGTAAAGTGGAAATAACTTCCTGTGATTTAAATCTACTGCTCTGAGAGAGTAACCTTGGCATAGCATTCACATGCGGCGTAATATCCTATTCCAAGGTCATAAATAAGCACTAACTTTAAGCCACTGTTGGGCAAAGGCCTCTTCTGCACTGCCACTGCTGCATTTTTACACATTTAATGCATTGTTTATTCCAAACAGAGAACATGTCAGATTACTCTACAGAGCCACAGACAAACCAGGCCTGTTCATTTATTTCCATATAGTTAGGATGACAATTATGTGTTCTGAATTTAAGTGTTTAGGACTTCCTGGCAAATTAAAGATAATTGTCTCATGAAAAATATCCTCCAAAATAATCCAGCAAGACTTCATTTCCCAACTGGATTACAGATGGGAGGCTGTGACATAGTAATGATAGCCACCCACGAATGTGTCTAAATTGAGTGTGGTCAAATCCAGATTTAGGTACAGTGGTTAGACAGAACAATCAAACCCAACTGAGTTTCACGCAATGGTTGTTAGGACTTAAAAAGCTGTCTCTGTTTTTTTGTTTTGTTGTTCTTAATCTATTTCCCAGAACAGGAAAGTGCTGAGAAACCCACAATAACTGTACTTGAATTATCACAGGGTGACAATCCAGATCTATCTGAGCATAGGACAGAATTTTATAGAGCACAACAAATAACTAATGAATAAAAACACAGGAATGAATCATGGGATCCAGTTCATAATATGTATGGGGTATCAAGTGTCTGTGCATTCTGGTTGAAAGCACCTAGGAAGAAGACTGTGCTAGTGCTTGGAAGACCATATGGACCATGACTGCATCTTTCTTTAGGGTTCCCTCTGCTGTCTCCTGGCACCAACTGGTTATATATATCCAATTGCAAGAACCAAATATAAAATGTATGGTTTTTGGTGTCAGTGTGTCAGACCCTTTGTGCCCTCCATTGTAGCTCATTGCTTTAGTTAATGTGAAACTTCTTAAATGCAGGTCTGAACTTTTTCTTTGTTTGGCCTGTGTAGAATGAGAAGGTGGATGCTTTGCAGCCTACTAGTATCCAGGTGATTCAACATTATTTGGAGGTTACATTGCAAATGGAGCTTTTACTTTACCTTTAGGATTTCCACAAGTTGTGTTCGCTGTATAGAGTGCTTTAATTGTGTCTACAATTATGCATTGTGTATCTTCAATACACACTGAGAGTGCGCCTTTGTATGACTTGCTTTTGGGTTTAGTGACTGTTGTATTACCAAGGTAATTGACTGAAAGGCAATGAAGTCATGACCATAACCTCTACTCCCAGAAGGAGAAGAGTGAGGAGCAACACTGTGTTTCCCACCACAGGAGGAGAGGAAAATGACCAGCCTGCTTTGAGATGATAGGAAGAATTGTTACAACCAAAGTATGCAAAAGGTCACAATCTGTCAAACCTTGAAGCTGACGTGCTACAGCAGCAGAAGACAACACCAGGTGCCACTCCTGTTAGCTAAGAACAAGAAAGTGAGGATACAGTTTGCTTAAGCTCCTGGACAATCAGAGATTGGAAAAATGTTGCCTGGTCTGGTCAGTCTTGATTTTGCTGCAACATTCAGAATTTGGCATAAAAACCATAAAAGAATGGATCCATGCTGTATTGTAACAGCAGTCCAGGTTGTTGTTGGTGGTGTAATGGTGTGGGGGATATTTTTTTGGCACGTTTTGGGTCCCTTAGAACCAACTGAGCATTATTTAAACACCTCAGACTAGTTGAGTATTATTGCTGACCATGTCCATCCCATCACCACAGTGTACCTATCTTTTGATGGCTGCCTTTAGCAAGATAATGCACCATATCACAAAGCTCAAATCATCTCAATCTGGTTTCTTGAACATGACAATGAGTTCATTGTATTCAAATGGCCTCAACAGTTGCCAGATCTCAATCCAAAACAGTGACTTTAGGACATGATTGAATGGGAAATTGGCATTATCATCTGCAGCTACTGTGTGATGCTGTCATGTCAATATGGACCAAACTCTGAGGAACACTTTCAGCACCTTGTTGAATCTATAGTACTCCACAAATAATTAAGGCAGTTCTGAAGGCAAAAGGGCTTCAACCCAAAACTGGCAAGGTGTAACTAATGAAGTGGCCAGTGAGTGTACGTGTACGTGGGCCTACAGGTACGTTGTTTTGCCTCAGAGGTGTGAGTCATAGTATAGCTCACTAGTCATAGCTTATCATTTATTGCTTGTCAGAGGATGTGTGGAAAATAAGAAAGGTGGGTTGTTCTACTTTTTGAAATAAGAACCATGGAGAGACAGGGAAATGTTCTGGGCCCAGGGGCCAAATGAATCCAGATGTCAGTACATGTTCATAAGGTGGAGTCGGGTTGTACAGTAGTTGTTTTTCCTTGTTTAAAAGTCCATTCATTTTTATTCCATTTTTCCTGGCAGTTTCCCACTCTCTTCCCTTTTTGGTCTTTCATGTTCTTTCTCTGTGTCACTCTCTTGGCAAATATGAAAAGCTCTTTTAACAAGTATGGAATATCCTAAAGATTCAGTGATCCTTTCATAAACCCTCAGAATTTGCATCCACTAATGGTGCTTTTGAGGACTATAAGACCATTTGTTTCTTTCTTTCTTTTTTTAAATTTCACCTCTTGCCTTAAGAAAACTTTTGTTTCAATATGTAGAACAGACACTATGTCTCACAGAGAGAAATTTTAAACCATGTTATTTCTGAGCATGATAATTTTATAATAACATTATGTGCTGTGTAATCTAACTCAGTGGTTACATCTTGTGGTGTAAATGTCCTGCTACCATTAAGCATTGTGGCCTTGACTGGCAGGCAAGCAGTCAGACCTCATATTGATACCAACTGTGCAGCACCAGATACTTAGAAGACAGTCAAACAGAAGTGACACTGCATCTTTACAACTTCTTTTTCAATCATATGATGGCTTTTTGTCCATTCCCTGTCTGGGGTTCTCATGTTGCTACTCTTCTTTGTCTGTTTCTAGCTGGTTGTCTTTGAACGTC
>VUQH01024540.1:2186-26989 GCA_015106775.1 Etroplus canarensis
AAAGACAAACAAAAAAAAAAAAAAATATATATATATATATATATATATATATATATATATATATATATATACACACACACACACACACGTATATAACGTTTCAATAACTTATAACTTGTACTTATGTGATGTGTTGGTGAAAAAAAATTTTGAAAAAGACAAACACATTGGCAAAAAAAACTTATAACTTGTACTTATACTTTGTTTAACTTACAAGTAACGGTTTTACTTGTACTTTATTTTGTCGGTGAGGGGGTTGCCATTAAAGCTGCTGTAGATGTAATGTGTAGGTTGCCTAACGGTTTTGTTGTGCTTGTTACTTTCAGAAGGCAGTTGTTTTATCACTGTGTTTTTGTTTTAATGTTTGTTTTTGCATTTATCAGTAGCAACACTAAGATTTGAATGGACAGGAGCACTTTGTTCCATGACCCCTGCGTGTCAGGCACTGAGTAGGCAGTGCCAATGCAAATCAGTCATCAGGAAGTACATTGCCAGTCCTCTGAATATCTGTCTTCCTTGTTAAGTTGTTTTCATACTTCACAGTAACAGGAGTTTCTTTTTGTTGTTTTGTTTTTCAGAGTTCACCAAAGATCAGAAGCCAGTGTCACTGCATTCAGTCTTTCAGTCTCAGTATTTTATTATTGTTGGAGCCTGTACAACTCTTTGAGTAATACTAAAAACCAGAAGACTGGAATATATTTGGAGCCTGGAGATTGTCTGTTAAAATGAAAAGAGAAGTAGTTAATGTCGATATAAACGGATTATCTTTTACATCCCAAAGAAAAAGGGCTGCATTTATTATCACAAAATGGCTCTGGTTACTGTTAGAGATGCATTTCCTAGCTCCTTTGATCATTCTTAATTAAGGTCAGTACAGTTATCTTTAAAGGAGTGTACCTGTACTGTAGTGGTTTACCCATTTGCCTTACAAGTAAAAGGTCCCTGGTTTGATTCCAGGTGAGGACACAAGCCTTTCTCACCATTGGAGGGATGCGTCAGGAACGGCATTTGACATAAAGTCTCTGCCAAATTACCAGTGCAGATTAATCCGCTGTGGTGACCCCTTGGAGAGAATACAGGGAAGCAGCTTGAAGATGCAGTTATTTTTAAAGGACAAAATTTCCAAGTTGCCTGAATAGTCATGTTTGATGGCCATTGTTCATTCAGTTCACCATAATTCTTAAACTGTAGTGAAAACAATTGATAATCTCTTATCATTAACTTTCTGTGCAAGCAGGAAAGCTTCAGTTATTATTTCTTGTGTTTTTTTTTCTTTTTTGTCACACAGTAGTTGTGATAATGTGCACTGACACTCGGTTTTGTTGGAAATAAATGTTTTTATTGTGCAGTGCTCATTATATTACTTGCCAATATGAAGTTATTTATCATTTCAACTAACTTAGGGTTTATAAAAGTCTGCCTAGGAGTGCTTCCTGGGTTCAGATTTTTTATATATTAAGAATAGAGTCCTTTTATTGTTATGTCATGGTTGTGTTTAACCTAAAATTCTCAAAGCTTTTTGACATGGAAGCAAAGGAACACTAGTTAAAAAGATTTTGAGTCTTTTCTAATGATGTTCTACCAATAGACAACTTCTGCCTGAGGTGAAGTGGAATGTTTTACCAACAGGATTCTTCAAACTTGGACTTATTGAAACTTGGAGTTACTGAAAGTTTTTAAAAATGAATATTTACCGCTGTGTCCTTGAGAACATACAATAATAACTCAATGTGAGTTGAACATAACTAAAATGGTTGATGATCAGATGATTGTACTGATTTATTTCTCGTGAAGTAAATCAACATACACTCCTCAAGAAAAGTTAAGGATATTTGGCTTTTGGGTGAGATTTATGGAAAATATAAAAAGTTCACAGTGATATATCACAAAATTAGGGCATTTAAGTAGAAGCATGCAATGGTGAGTTCATCTCAAAGACTTTATTGAAACAAAAGCCAACAGCAGTGGTGGGTATACCACAACAAAAAATGTCAATGTCTCAATAATATGTCGTGTGCCCTTGACCATCAATTACAGCTTGACAATGACGTCTCATGCTGTTCACGAGTCGTCTTATTGTCTGCTGAGGCATGGCATTCCACTCTCCTTGAAGGGCGGCCCTCAAGTCATTGAGGTTCTGGGGTGCAAGGTTATGAGCCTCTAGTCTACACGACGGTTTTGATCAATTGTTAGGAGTCATCTTGGTCTCATGATGTCAAAATGTGAACAACATGATGAAGAGGACTGTTTAAATACCAATTCTAAATGAATCAGAAAATTAAAGGTCAATTCATGGATCAAACACCAGTTATGAATTTTGCTGTTAAGAACCTTGTTAGAGAACAGCAAGTTATGCTGAAAGTACTAAAACACTGAACAGTTGGACATGTGCATTCAAAAGTGTAGAGAAGTTCAAATTAAGTTCACCTGTAAAGGTTATAGTGCATTTTAGGTGAATCCTGAAATTTCACCTAAAAGCCGAATATTCCTAACTTTTTGCGAGTATTGTATGTCCTTCATATTTGTGTGTGTGACATACTGTGTAGATCTTGAGCATCGCTTAAGTAAGAGGAGCAATGCACTGCACCAGAACATGTGATCATAAGCCCTTGGTTGAATCTTGTGGCGGGCTGAGAAAAGTTTGTCAGTGATGAGTTGAACTTCACAGGTCTGATGAAAGGTCAGTCCCTGTCCATTGGAAGGCACCAATTACAAGCCTAATGTCTAAGACAGAATGACTGACATGTCACACAGTTTGTAGCTCCAGCATGGCAAAGGCAAAGAACCATGGCCATTCCCTGAAAAACACCCACATTCAGGTGTCTCACTGACATGCTCTTGCTGTGCTCTGATAAAGGTTAGTGAGGTTTAGTGCAGTTTCTCTCCTCTTTGCTGTGGACTAAGGTCAAAGAGGTAATCCCTCAACACTAATTGGCTCTTTAGTATAGCGTCAGCAAGTTGTAATTTGTCCTCAGCCTCTTCAGGCTACATAATTAATGGTCACTTTGAAGAGGCAGCTTTGACCAGCACTATTCACTTTCCATCGTCTCTCTGGTTCTAAGTGGCAGAGTCAGGAAACAAGCTCTTATATCACAGTCATCCGCCAGCGCAGAGCCAGAAAAGCTGTTGTGCGAGACAGAGACAAAGCCTATGGGAGGGTCAGCCCCGTGCCAGTTGTTATTACAGTCCTATTGTTGGTGGACGTTTTGGTTGAACAGCAGCCTAATTAAAGGGAAAGAGAAAACAAGGGAGATCGTAAGCATGCTGGGAGATTATTTGATGTTTTATAGCTTCTGAGGGCACAATAAGTCTGTGATTGTAGCTAGACAGAAAGTCTGATGTCATACTTAGACCCTCTGCTGAGATCAACAGGGCAAAGAAAGAGAGAGATGAGTACTTGCAGTCCTGCAAATGCATGCTGTTCTGATGGGTTAATTTGTATAAATGACATTGGGGGGAAGTCAGTGTTCATAATGTGTCTTAAATCAAGTGTATGTGCAGCTGTGCATTCATGTGCATGATGGCGCGTTGTTGTCAACACGTGTTTACCATATGGATGGTGCCTCCCGACAGACCATGATGGTTAATACAGTTCAAGGGGGAAAAAAGGGGATAACATTGCAAATTACATGCATGTAAACACACAAGTACTGCGTACAATAGCCGTGCTATCACCATGGAGAAACACTCTTGAACCCCTCAGGGAAAGTGTGATGTGAGAAGGGGTGTATTTATCCAGCAGCTGCCTCCATACCCAAGTAACGCAGAGTATCCTCAGAGCAGCTGAAAGCCTGGCCTGCGTTAAAACTCTCAGGGGATGATGAGGTGTGAGCCCAGCCAGACTCTGTCACACCTAAAATGTCAGATTCTGGGAAGCACAGATCGATCAGCGAAGACCTTAAGCATGCTCTGATTGACTCTGCCCTGTGGGAGAGACCAAAGAGGCCTCTCACAGGAAATTAGTATTCACAAGGGATCCTGTCCACATCAGTGCTGGACAGGACACAGACTTGAAACACAAGACTGCTTTTATACAACTTCTGTTGCACTGGATTTCAAGACAGTTTGTTAGATCGGACTCAAAGGAGCAGGTTGTTATGCAGGCTGAAACTTGCTGTTTTGTGCTAATGATGTGAGTGGGAATTTTTCTCTTGTACTCTAACTCTAAGTCTTCACATTGCTTAAATTAATAAAGCACTTTGACAGCTAACAGGTCACAAGAAAGTGGTACCACATAGCAATCTGGATCATTTAAATGTCTAATTTTGAGGGCGCTATTTTTGTCTTGCGTCATTGGATCAAAACTGTATTGTACAAACTTGTATTAAAAAGCCAAATGTCCACTTGTAACCCTTTTTGGCCATGTTCAATAAGTAAAAAGACCGTCTTGAACATGTTTATATTTATCAGGCTCTTTGATGTCTTAATTTAGGACAACTCCGGACACTTTTTAAACTTTTTTTTTCCTCTCAATTAACCATAAAAGCCAAACAAAAATAAATGTGCTGTTTGTTCAGGATGAAAACAATGACCAAAGGGTTGTGAACATGAGGCTCAGCTTGGCCTGACAGAGCACAGCTTATCCGGCCTCGTCTGGGAAACTCACACACAGGCAGAAAACCATTGAAAGACAAGAATGGACCCCCCAGGAGAGTGAGGAATGAGGTCAGACATCGAGGACAGGAAGAGGATAGGAGTAGACATTGCTAAGTTCTGTAAGCGTAGTGGTTTGCACATTCACCTTACAAGCAAAAGGTCCCTGGTTTGATTCCAGGTGGGGACCACAAGCCCCTCTCACCACGGAGGGTTGTGTCAGGAAGGGCATCCGGCGTAAAACCTTTGCCAAATTAACAATGTGAATCAATCCGCTGTGTATACAGAGAGAGAGAGAGAGAGAGAAAATCTGATGTTGTCCAAGTTCAAGTGCATCAAAAACTTACTAGTGCTTGTGCTAAATGGTTATTAGATTCACTTGGCTTGATCTTTATGTAGAGTTAATATGATTAGTATGAAGGGAAATGATAATATGTCAAACACATATTGATGAATATGAGAAATATGAGAAAACCTTATAGAAAGGTCAGAAATTTCCAGCGATTTAGAGGCAAGGGAAGCTGTTACTTAAAGCTTGACTGATGCCTCATAATTTTTCACATGGGGTGAAGGGTCACTTTTGGAAACAAGCAAATCAATACAGTGTGATCAAAGAAATAGAATTAGAGTGATAAATCATAGCAATTGAATAATCCCACCAAGCACCAGGTCTCCATGGAAGTTGTTTTCTGGGCCAAATCTGGCTGGCCTGTCAATCCCTTTAAAAATGTCCCTTTACATCTAAAATTGATTTAATAATGAAAGCTGTCTATCACCACCATGACTTTATGTTTTTCACAGAGAGCAAACTTCTTTTGATTAGAGATCTTAAGGATGTCTGAAGAGTACATAGTCGTTAAGGCTAAAATATGGTACATTTTGGTTTAAAAGTCAGTTAATGATCATAAAAATCCACAACACTTCCAGTCCTGCAGATACAAAAAATGTGAATGTCATTTATATAGGTTAATTTGCATGTAAATGATGTGTCTTGTGGGGCTATATCTCATTGTGTATTGCATGCTGAGGTTTGTAAGAGTTTTCAACAATCAAGATGTATTGCTCCCATATACTAGGCTGGCACGGTGTTGCAGTGGTAGCTGTGCTGTTTTCAATCTAACAACAGAATAACTGGCACCTTACATTACAAACCCCATTTCCAATAAAGATGGGGAAACTTTCCAAAATTCATTTACAAATAAAAATCTGGGATATTTTAATCCACATGAACCTTTATTTAAGGTATATAAAAATACAAAGAAGTTTTCCTGAACAACTTAATCATTTATTTATTTATTTTTTATTTATTTACTTATTTTGTAAATATACACACATTTAGAATTTGATGGCTGCAACACATTCTACAAAAGCTGGGCTAGAGGCATGTTTTGCCAGTGTGTTACATAACCTTTCCTTTCAATAACACTTTTTGTTTTGGAAAGGAGGACCCTAAGTCTTGCTTGATACTGTGCAACACTTCAGCTGCTCAACAACCCGTGATCCATTTTCTGATTCGCCTCATCATGATGTGCTAAACATTTTCAGTAGTAGATAGATCCAGACAGGCAGCAGGCCAGTCAAGCACATGCACACTGTGTCTGTGAAGCTGTGTAGTTGTAGCCCGTGCAGAATGTGGTCTGGTACTGTCCTGCTGAAATAAGCATGTATGTCCTGGGAAGAGATGCCACCTTGATGACAGAATATGTCTCTTTAAAATCTTAATATACACCTCAGAGTCAGTGGTACCGCCATAAACATGCAACTGAGCCATGTCATTAAGTTCTCTGTTCCAAAGAACTTGATGCCCATTTTTTTCCTCAAGATTTTTCCCACAGTCTTTCCATCCATTTATGATGAGTCAAGGCCCAGAGAATTCAGCAGCTTCCTCCCTGTGTCATACAGTTTCAAGTTGCATTTATGGACACAGTGATTAACTGTTATTGACAATGGTTGTCCAAAGTACTCCTAAGCCCAGGTAGCTACATTTGTCTCTGTAGCATCATGGTTTCTTAGGTAGTATCGCTTCAGGGCTCAAAGATCATTCACATTCTTCAGCGATTTCCGTCCTTGGCCTTTATGCACCGAAATGTCTCCAAATTTTTTTGTGTATTTTCACAAGATTATGCGCTGTAGCTGTTGAAAAACCTAAATTCTCTGCAGTCTTGCATTGAGAAATGTTCCTTTTGACTCACAATTCTATCACAAATTTTGGCACAAAGGAGTGAGCCACACCCCATCCTAGCTTGCCTTTGATGGATGCTACCTTCATACCCAAATATGATGCCTCACCTGCTCCCAATCAACCTTTATAATATGGAGTCTTCCAAACCAGTACTACCTGAATATTCTGTTCACTTTTCAAATGTATTTTAACTTTGTCATTCTATTCAAGCCATGTTTAGAATGAGTCCTATAAAATGCTAAAGTCAATTACTACAGTGATGTCCATGCAACTTCACAGAGCTTAAAACTGATTTGCCAGTGTAGACTATATTGTGTAATAATATAACGTTAGAATAATAATATGATAATGGTTTATTTTATAATTATTATTCTAACATTACAGAATAATGGTTTATAATAGTTTATAGCACAGCAGTGTGGTGGTTAGCACTGTTGCCCCACAGCAAGAGGGTCCGGGTTCACATCCAACAGCTGGCTACCTTAGACCCGTCTGTGTGAAGTTTGCATGTTTTCCTCGTGTTTGTGTGGGTTCTCTCCGGGTGCTCCGGGTTCCTCCCAATTAAGAATTGGTCATTCTAAATTGACCATAGGTGTGAATGTGTGCATGAATGGTTGTTTGTCACTCTGTGTTGGCTCTGCGACAGACTGGCAACCTGTCCAGAGTGTACCCCGCCTTTTGCCCTATGACAGATGGGATAGGCTCCAGCACCCAAGATGAATGAATGAAATAATGTTTTATTATTACTACTATTACTATTGTTATTTTAATGGTGCTGAGATGAAGAGATTGTCAGTGGTCTTGACTTTTGTTAAATGTGTGTATTTGTACAAAATACAGTTAATTTGGTCAGTAAACTATTGAAAGTCTTTTCTTTGAACTTTGCCTCAGTTAAATGAAGGGTTAACAATTAACAAATAACATTTTGTTTTTATTGCATATTGGAAAATATCACAACTTTTCTGCATTAAAATACATCTACCTGTCAGTCAACTCACAAAGGTTATTATAAAGCTTGGCTTCGGTTCACTTATGAACAGTCTTTGCCCTGCTTGACCTCTTGTTGCCCTCCCTGCTCTTTCACCTAATGTAGAAAGGCTTAATGAAATCAGCAGGCTGGTTCTGTGAAGAGCTGCTCTGACCAGATCCACAGGCTTTATGAACTTTCCTGTTACTGCCTACTTTATCTCCATGGTCCCACCTGCCTGGGCTTTCCGCCCATCGGTGCTCACGACTATGATTCAATGCAAGGTTCATTAAGATGTTCTGCTCTTCTCTCCCTTCTGTGTCTTCTCTTTCTTCCATTTCTTTCTGTATTTCAGTCGTTTTTTTCTCATGTTGTTTTGCTATGTTTATTCTCTTTCTTTAATGCCTCGGGATTTTGATAGGTTGAGTGTGTTCTTGTTGCCGGTGACAGGACAAAACTTTTCCAGCTTGACATTGGAATTTTTAGCAAACCGTGTGTTTGATATTAACTATAAATACATTTGTGTCATTACGTTGGTACACTCTATCCTTCACTCCCTGCCTGTTTGCTGCATGTTGTATTGTGTTCTTTTTGCATCGCTGATCTGTGACTAAGAGCTCAAATTTGCCATAATACCATGTCTGAAATGTAAGTGTCAACTATCATGACAGTGTGATAGCAGTGCAGTAGCATTTACATGTGGCAGCAGGGTGCACACCCCTTCCTTCTGTAGCTGCAGTGTTTATCACCGTCTGTGTGCTGCCCATCAGCCAGCTTGTGTCATGGTCAGTTTACAGCTGGGAGCATATGTCACCAGGCTGGAAGTGACATGTCCTTGGCCTTTAATGTCCACTGCAGATAAAGGTACTCATAGGTTCTAAATGATTATTAGATTAATTGGTTTGTTTATTGACAGGTTTTGTTTTGCCAAAATAAAATCACTTTTTGGTAGAATTTCAAGTGTAAAAATCAAGATTTTTACTTTTTTTTTGTTTTGAAGTTGTTATTAATTAAATATAATAAAAATTTTGTTGCAGCCTTGGTCACATGTTTTTGGGAACTGTGAACAAAAGTAAAATAATATAAGCATTAAATATACAATTGCAATCGTTTTCCACTAATTATGCTGCTCAAAGCATTTTTTGCAGTAGCTACAGATATGATGTTGTAGGCCATTTAAGTCTTGATAAGAAAAATTTTTTCTGGGACAGATGTTTTTTTCACTGTATTTTAGATATTTATAATAATATCTGCATCCACCAAAGCAGCATATATGCAGCTCTTTTTGTTTCTCTTTAGGCCCCTGTTTCTCTCTCATACTCTCGTTCTCTGAGCACCAAAAAGCGACAGTTGTGTCTTTTGTGTCGAGTGAGACGCTTCCTGTCGCTTGATGCTGTGTTTGCTTTTCTGATCCGGCTCCCAGAGAACTGTTGTTGTCCACTGCTGTTTTAGCATTCACGCCTGTCCCCCTCTTTCCACCCTGAGTGAATGTGCACCACCCACCTTGAACTCAGACATATCTACAGTACCAGCAGATTAGGACGGGTTCTCCTCAGAATCTCCCCACACCCAGACGCACTCGCTCACATACACAAACTGCCCTCTGCAGTCCTCTCTTATCAGCTCATTTGTCACTGCCCATCTTTGTCCTGGAGTCTTGATAATGTATGTGTGTTTGTATGTTTGTGTGTGCCCGTTTGCACATACAGTACATCTCACACACACACACATGCACGCACACTACGATTAGTGTTGCTGCTGAGCCAGCTACAAGAGGGAATGGGGAGCTGTGAGAGGAATGTGGTCTGACATGACTACACAGGTCTGCCCTTCACAACAGACAGGCAGTGACAGATGGAGATGGGGCTGGTGCATCCACACTCTCACTGTCAGCTCATGAACATTTCACTGTTAACGTACTGAGGATTATCAGGGGGTTATAAAAGTATACAGTGAAAGGAACTTCCTTAAAATGTTTGATTCATAGGGCGATTGCTTTCATTGATTGTGAACAAAGCCTGGGCTCAGGACTTCCTGTTTGGTTGGATTCAGTTGAAGCAGCTGCTCCTTCAGATCTCACAAATATTGTGCAGCTTTACTTGATGACTCAAGTTGGGAAGCAGTAAACACATTTTTATTCTGCTTGAGTTATTTGGCATTTTAACAAATCATTATGCTGTAAGGATTATGCAGACTTATGTTATTGTGTTTTTAGAGAGGTCATGAATGTCATTAATTACTCGCTGTATATCAACAGTAGCAAAACATGACATTATTCTTAACAGCAAAGAATCAGAAGTTATGCTGGCAGCTCTGTGAAGACTTGTGCTTTGAGGTAATTGCTAATGTCACCAATCAAACTTGCCTGCAGTGAATGATGCTGAGCAGATAATGTTTACAGTGTCCATTCTTAATTGGAAAAGTCATGGAGAACTAAAGTTACTGTAATTTGACACATGTCCAAATGTTATGAAAATTAAATTCAATTTGTTTTTATTTATATAGTGCCAGCAAAAGGCGCCTCAAGGCACTTTACACTGTAAAGTGCAGACCCTGTAATATTAGAGGAAACCCTAACAATCAGACAACCCCCTATGAACAAGCACAATACATTTAATTGTTCAGATATTTGTTGTTCATAAGAAAAGGAAATTATTGGGGGGTTTTTTATTGCTTGTGTGGTCCACATTCATAATTACTTGTGTGATATGTACAATATACAGTTTTGAGAATGTATGTATACATTGCTTTCCATTACATTGTTAAACAAGGGACCTTGAGAGGTTGACAAGCTATTTCAGAGAACACCTAAGCAGTGGACTGGCAGACACTGAGAGATCGTCCTAGAGTCATGCTGCAATGTGGCACAGATGAAAATAAATAAGTAATCACTTCTTTCATTTAAGTTATTGGTGTGTATCTGGCTGCTGTTCACCTACACTATATAAGTATTGAGTCTCCCACACATTACATGTACAGGAGCTTTTAAAACATCCCATCCTAAATTCGTGGCCCTCAATATTGAGTTGATCCCCCTTTGCAGCTATAACAGCTTCCACTCTTCTATGAAGGTTTTATACAATATTTTTTAATGTGTCTGTGGGAAATTTTGCACATTAATCCAGAGAAGCATTGGTGAGGTCAGACACTGATGTTGGATGAGATGGCCTGGCTTGCAATCTCCATTATAGTTAATCTCAAAAGATGTTGGATGGGGTTGAGGTCAGGCATCTGTACGGGCCAGTCAAGTTCTTCCACAACAAATTCATCTACTCATGCCTTTATGAGCCTTGCTTTGTGCACTGGGGTACAGTCATGCTGGAACAGAAAAGGGCCTTCCACAAACTGTTCCCACAAATTTGAAAGCACAGACATGTCCAAAATGGCTTGGGAAGCTGAGAAGCATGATTTGTCACTCCACATAACACGTTTCCACTTCTCCACAGTCCAGTAGCAGTGAGCTTTACACCATTCCGTCTGACACCTGTCATTGTGCTTGGTGATGTTAGACTTGTAGCTGCTTGGCCATAGAAAAACACACCATGAAGCTCCTGAAACACCGTTTATGTGCTGATGCCAATGCCAGAGGATGTTGGAACTCTGCAATTACTCTGTCAGCAGTGCAGTGGTGACGTTTACAGAAGCCCCACTCTGTAACCTTACGTGGTCTGTCATTTTGTTGTAATTAAACACTTCCACTTTTCAATAACACTTACAGTTGATCATGGAATATTATATAATTAAGAGGCAAGAAATTTCAGGCTTGAATTCAGTGAGCTCTTTAGAATGACCCATTCTTTCACAAATTTTTGTAACAGCAGACTACTTGGCAAAGTGCTTGTTTTATTGACCTGTGACAATGGGACTGAATGAAACACCTAAAATCAGTGATTAAGAGGTGTGACCCAATGCTTTTGTCCATACAGTGTAGTTGGACAAGTACCTTATATTTTTGAATATGTTTTTATCTAATTTATTTGTATGGTTTTCTGAAAAAGTGATTTCAGTCACAGCATCGTTGTTTGGACAAGCTGTTCTCAAGCACATCCACATTTTGTACAGGCACATACATGTGCATTCAGTGACTATATCCATATAGCTGTCTGCTTTTCAAAACAGAAACGTTATTATTGCTTGCATTTGAAGCCTTTAGGGGATATCTGTGAACTTCAGCTACAGAAACATGTCTCACTCTCTCCTCTGACGGGCGCTGCACCAGTGTAGCTAAAGACACATTTTCATTGCAGTAAAAACCATCACCCACCAGATTTTATCAGTGTAAATGTCAGCATCGAAACGACAGCATACTGTAGCACAGCTCCTCCCTATCCTCTGCAGTCGGATTTGCCTCTTGCCCTGAAAATGCAGCTAGCTTTAAGTTGAGCTAACTGGCATCCATAACACCAAAGCGGACTAGTGAACAATTGTCAACAATTCTTAGAAACTCAGAGGATATTGACTGCTGCAGTGACTTAGAGTTGTGATTTTGAATTTCCGTCCTCAGGACCCAGAGTTGTTGTTTTTCTACCCTGTCAGGTAGTTAATGACATTCACCTTGCGTCACATGTATGGATCAGTTGCTGATTCGATTTGCAGAATGAAAATCAGC
This sequence comes from Etroplus canarensis, assembly GCA_015106775.1. Classification (NCBI taxonomy): domain Eukaryota; kingdom Metazoa; phylum Chordata; class Actinopteri; order Cichliformes; family Cichlidae; genus Etroplus; species Etroplus canarensis. The sequence continues at coordinate 14,538 of VUQH01024540.1, forward strand.
AGCACTCAGGCCCTGAGGGTAAGGATTGAAGACTGCTGGCTTAGAGCAACAGTAAACAAATACATGTCACATCTTTAGCATCTCCCTGGAGCTAATGCTGTGTTTACAGACGCACTGATGTACCCAAAGATCTTTAATGTAGTGCTTATCCCAAACACATTGTGTCTATTCTTTTAATCTATCAAACTTTATTTGTATGGTACATTCTGCACAGGTTAAAGCAGTTCAAAGATCTTACATGTGACTAACAAGTTGATAATAAGACAGTTCAAATGTAAAAAGTAATATTTTTTAGTAATAATTAAATAATCTAAAAAACTGAGGAATAAACAAATGAATTAAAAGAAGTCTAAAACTAAAACTACTTAAATCAATTTGAAAAGCAGTCTTATAAAAAGCCAAGCTATAAAACTGCCTGCACGATAATTCTTGTTGTGTCTGTGTTCTGAAGTAAGGTAACAGGGCCTCTAGTTTAATCTGGCAAGATATAACTCAGCTCCCAGCTGGGGCTGTACCACACACATAGACAGTACAGGCTGTATTGCCCATATCTGTGCTATAAAGGAAAGGCTATTTTAAGCAAACAAGGAAATACAGCATCTACACAAAAGGCCACAGTCATACAGTAATGTTACATGTTATATTTGTGCTGTTGCAATGTATGATCTATCCATCAAAATGCATTATCCAATTTATAAATATTGTGTTTACCTCTTTTCTATGATGGCTGGCTTCTTACTCCACCTTTGTTTATGTCATGTATAGTTACACACCCCATTTCTAAAAAAGCTGGGATATTTTCAAAATGCAAAAAAAAAACCCAACAAAAATGTTTGATATTTTAACATGCTGCTGGATGTCAAAATGTTGACAAAAATTCAAAGAAAAGGTTTTCAATGACCAACTTAACTGCATTTTGTAAATATACACAAATTTAGAATTTGATGGCTGCAACACACTCAACATAAGTTGGGACAGAGTTTAAATAAAAAAAATAAAGAAAGATAAAATAAAAATAAAATTAATCAATTTTCTTAACCAACCTATTAAATCCAGGGTAGTGGGTGTGCTGGAGCCTTTTCCCTGCTGTTAGTGAGTGAGAGATGGAGTATACCCTTAACTATATGACCAGAAGCCTTTCAGTTAATGACAGCTCCATTATCCTTAGCTGTATTTAGTGTATTACATGCATAAACAATAAATTATACAATGTCTACATTCTAGCGATTAAATATTAAAATGTTAGCATTGTTATTGAATGCTCCTGCTATTCCTGTAAATATCAGTTTGGGATGTGCAGCTTGCATATTGTGCTTTTAACTCCTTTTACATCTGCTTTTTGGGCTCTTATGTTCCACCTGTACATAATGACTCTGGATCAGAGTTTTGTAAATTTCACAGATTTAGCATGTGAACAGATAAAAGTATGGAAGGCATGTGGAGACATAAGAAGCCAAATACACACATACTCATTACTAAGAAGAGCCTTCCATGCTGTGAACCCTGTTCCCAAAGCTCATGAGAGAGATGAAACAGGAAAACACTGTAAATAACTTATCTGTCATACAGAAAGTCTGCACCCTTTAAACAATGGCCCAGAGGAAGTGTATCCTCCGAGTTCCTCTGCTGTTATCACACTCTGAATATGCTGTATACTCTGTGCATGAGATGTCGATGCTCTGCAAATCACATAACCAAAACCAAACAAACTGGACGTGCTGCTATGCATGTCCTTCACTCAGATGAGATCAGAGACATTGTTGTCAATGAAGAAGATCCTCTTAATATCCACTACTGGGAAAACCGTGCAGGCATTAATGGACTCTGAAAGACCCAGAACAGAAGATAATGCCATAAAATTTAAATTTTTATTGTTTTTCCTATGGTTTTATGACTTAATGGCATGGTCATGTTTTTAAGAGGCTATTAGTACTCCCACTCAAATTATGAGCACTCTAAACTGACTGTCATAATGTGATATTTTCACTTGTTTTTTTTTTCTTTTTTACCTCCTTTTCTTTTCCTGTGTTTACAGAATATTGATGTCACCAACTTCAGCAGTAGTTGGAGTGATGGGCTGGCTTTCTGTGCCCTGTTGCACACATATCTGCCTGCCCACATCCCTTACCAGGAACTCATCAGTCAAGATAAGGTAAAGAAATGCAGAAAGACTGAACACACACAGACACACACAGACACACACACACATACACACACAGTGATGCACTGAAGTATTTAACTTACAGCTCAATGCATCACCCGCAAATATTCAGTGCAATCTAAAAACACTAAACTGATTAGGATATATATATATATATTTTTTTTTTTTTTAAGGGACACTTGAGCATCTCAGTATAATACAAAGTCAATTAAAGAAGCTATTTCACCTGCTTTGGTATAAATGAAACCAAAAATGGGTGCATTGGAGAGGCAACAACATGCACCAGAAAAGAGAATGGATTTGTAGGTGGTGGCCATAGATTACTGCTCACTCCTGACTGATTTTCCCTAATTTTGCTTTTTGCTAGTGCTTTTGTCACTGCTGATAGCACGAGATGCTACCTGCAGCCATTCATGTTGCACAGGTAGTCCAGCTCCTCAATGTTGGCACATTCATACATGCTTTTGGAAGGTCTACTATGTCTGCCAGCACAGTCTCAAGAATGTTGGAGATGAGCCTGTCAGCATGAGGGGCCATCATCTTTTATTGGGACCTGTGCTCACAGCTCAGCACCATGCGGCTCAATTGGCATTCACCAGGGAACACCAGAGCTGACAGGTCTACCACTGGCACCCCGTTCTCCTCACATTTGAGAGCAGATTTACACTGAGTACATGTGACAGATGCCATGGCATCTCTATACTCTTTCTCCAGAGGTTCCTAACTAGGTAGATTGATATCCCTGAAGTTTGTAACACAGGAAGACAGTTACTATGACGATAAATGCTACTCTTCCCAGCTCTTTTGTTTTCATCTCTTATGTGCAAATTCAGGGATTGGGACCTCTAAGCATCATAGGATGCATTTTGCACTGATCATCAGGAATAGTGTTCGGCGCTTTAAAAAAAAATACTCGAGATAAGACTGTTCTCTGCAGGGAACACTGACTGACCGGACATCAAAAAATATGCTAGGAGATTGGCGGACCTCAGTTCCAGCATGCATAAGCTGATGGGCAATTCACATATAGAGCTTGCTTTTTCAGCTGTTCAAAGGAGATGCTGCACACTGCTTTGCAACCCACCTGCACCCCAGCGCATTGTTTCATGCTATATCTGTCTTAATCAATGTTATATGGCTATCATGTGAAGGGTCACCTTGCTACTTTCCTTACCAATCCCCATCATTAGTATTTTGAAACAATTATAAATTTCAGTTTTTAGTTTCCCCTTCAGTCATTGCTATTCTAGGACACTTGGCTGTCCTGAGTTCACACAAGCCTGTCACTGCTGAATATGTGATCATGTCCTTTAAACTTGTATATAGCAACTGGAATTAAAATAAGCTGGAAAATAAAATTCTCCAAACTCATTTATATATTTACTGTGTTGTGTTCATTTAGGAGTCATTTAATTACCATATATAATAACATATTTTACATCATTATTTAATGATTCTTAAATGCATTTGCTCTCACAGTCATGTGGTTCGTAACCCATACACATTTGTACAACCATATTCGAGCAAACCTCTAGTTTTATGTCAGTTTGTACTGGTACACTAGGGTAAACTCACATACAGAATAAAAAGCATACTGTTGGATGTTACTGGAGCCCTCTCTGACTAAATGCCAACAATTCTCTGTATAAGATATAGTTGACTCTATACACATGTCCATCTCTCTTCTCTGAAGACAAACTCAAATTGTGTTTCTTTTTAGTATGCTGAATTCACTCAATTCACGTCCATCTTTTAATTTCTTCAATTTTTGCCCTACTTAGCTTGCAAGATGAATGTTCTCTCTAATAAAGGATTTAGGGCAAAGTTCAGTTCAGTTCTTTGTTGTCCTTTCGCCAGCTCAGTTTCCAGAAATCACTGCACATAAAGCTACAACAAGTTGTTTGTGGAGAATGTGAGCCTGTCGACCATAAAAGTGATCTGCTTATGCAGTGTATGTGTGAAAGACGCATGTTTGCCAGGAGGAAAAACAACCCTGTAATACTTTAAAGCCATTTTGCCAGGAGTAATTTTTTCCACCATTAACCTGCACATTACAGACTTCCTGTATGTATATGTATACATTTTATTGGTCTACCATATTGTTCATATTGCAATAAAAGACACACTGAAAATGAATTATGAATGTGGCATTTCTGTAGTCATACTCTTAAGGGATCTGGAGCACAGGGCAGCAGCTATAGCTCAGTGCTGACAACTCTGTAATGCAGACATGCTAGGTGGTATATACAGTAGTGTTGCAAACAATATGGCTCCTCTCTGGGGGCTGTGGGTCCTTCACCCTGCTGCAAGATTAAAACAATGGACAAACACCTCAGACAAGGCCTGACACATCCTACGTGACAAATTAGTCATGTAGGCGTGTGTACACAGGGTTGTGTCAGTGTGAAAGTGCAACATTAAGCTGATGATAGAGACGTTGCACAACCCATCTCTCTGAATAATTCAATTGAGCCACATTGGCTTTAATAACTCTTGCTGAGTGACTTTCCCCAAGGCCCAAACATCCAACCTCTTCCCAGTGTAATGTGTCTTTCCAATATTCCCCTTGCTACCCTTCTTCACCCCTTTATCATATGTAATTTATAAGAAGATGACATTATAGGTGAGCTTATATTTTAGGTGAAGGTCTGCAGCTGCAGACCTAATTATTAAGAATTCATACCAGCTGTGCTGTGCTCCAGGCAGTTCATATGAAGGTTAGAGTGGTTGCGAGAGTTTTAATTTGTGAGTCAAGGACCGAACCTCTCAATTCAAAAGAACGAAAAAGAAAAAAAAATTCAGCCTTAGTTAGGGAAAAGCTTAACAGAAGAAATGTTATTGTGTTTGACTTTCCATCAACAGTGGCCACATAGGCTGTTACTTTGTACATCTTTTCTGAGGAGTTGTAGTTGTACAAACACCAACAGTTTCGTGTTAAATATACAAGGACAGGATCTGAATTGAATTTGCAGAGAGACTTTGACAAGTATAGCTTTACACTTATCAGATAAACATGAGGGTGAAAATAAAGCTGACACAAACAAGCAGAGGGTTAAATGGTTTTAAACTATCTCCTGGGTTATTATGGTATTTGTGAGCTTATTGTCCCTGTTTGATCCTCTGTGATCGGGCCTGCAGAATGACTGAGAATTTCACGTTTTCTAAACACCTGATGGTTTGTTTTTTTTCTTCAGATCCGGAATCTGACTCTAGCTTTCCAGGCAGCTGAGAGCATTGGCATCAAACCCTCTCTGGTGAGTTAAACTACTCTAGACCACATACACACTCACAAACATACTTAGAAAAACTGAACCTTTGATTAGACAAATTGGAAAAAGTCCACTTTGATTTGCTAAACTTTTAAGATATGAAGCTTCAGAACAGAAATGCCTCTTGAAGCATTTTGTTGTACCATTTCCCCACAATTCCCGAGAGTCTCAGACTAAACTGTTTCAACTATGTCATATCAGTTAGTAGGTATTTTGATTGCTGGATGGCCTCAAGTGTGTACTGGCACTCTTCCTTAGAAATCTACTTTTCTTAAAAGGAAAAACTGACCAAATATATAGTTCAGCTGTAACGTGACTTTGATTTGCTTATTTAGTTTATGAAAACATTATTAATTCTTTTCAGTTCTTTTCATAACAACAGTCAATTGCTCACCTGAAATATTTAGACTTTATGAAAACATTATCCTTCAGTGTTTGCTATGGTGTAAACAAAGCCTCTCATTTATTTTGTGCAAAGCAGTATTATCAGCTTATGGTAACAAATCTTGAGTGAACTGTCCAAAAGCAATACTTATACATTTTGATGGAGTGACTACACACTGTTTTATGTGTCCCTGTAGTGTAGTGGTTTACACATTCACCTCATAAACAAAAGGTCCCTGGTTCGATTCCTGGTGAGGACACAAGTCCCTCTCACCATGGAGGGTTGTGTCAGGAAAGGCATTCGGTGTAAAACCTCTGCCAAAGTACCAATGCGGATTAATCCACTGTGACAACCCCTTGGGGAGAATACAAGGGAGTAGCCAAAGGTACATTTATCATTTCTTTTAAGTAACTATTTACTTTATCCAGTTGTAAAAATGTGTGACCTTTTTTTTTTTCAAGTTTTAAATTTTGTTACCTAAACTGTGTATCATAGCCTACCTGGTGTCTTATCCTCTTAATTTTGCTGAATGTCTGTAGCTGTGGCTAGTATGAATGTATACACATTAATGGCTTGTCCTGAAGGCCACAGGATAAAAAAAATGAATCCAATTAAAGATTCTTGAAGAAAATAGAAAATTTAACAATATGTGGACAGATTTATTTGCTTTCTCCACCAAAGCTACTATCTTACTGGTGTGCTTGATCTCTGGCCTGAATCTGGCATTTGGTTTTTGTTTTTTTTTTTTACTTTTACTATTCTTAAAGCTATGAGGCTTTACAGGTGTAGAATAATGAAAGTCACATGTCCAGCAGGGATGGCTATAGCTGACCTAAAGGGACCTGAATAGTTTTATAGCTACTCCTTTCAAACTATGTCTGTAATAGATATTTTTTCCTCCACTTCATAATAGCCCCCTCCCCTTTTTTTTGGTAATAAATTTTTAGCTATATAATTTCACAAATGTAACAGGAGCATGGTGTTATTGCAATAAAAAGCAATTGTAAAGTGCCAAATAATCATAAATGGCTCACTGGTGAGGGGTCACATGTGGTAAAAGGCTAAAATAGGTTTATCAGCTCCATGTAGATTTTACTGGTCAAAAATTGATCTTTTTAAAGGAAAGCTTGCTGACCCCTGGTCTAGTAGTTAAGCCAGTGTTACTTTAATTATGTATTTTTTTTCCTTTAATTGTTTTGTATAGTTAGCTTGACTTGTTTAGGACTGGGGACCCATACCCTGCCTCTTTCCCAGTGATTGCTGGGATAGGCTTCAGCCCAGGCTGAGATAAGTGGTTAGGAAAATGGATGGATGAAATTATAGTGCAGGGCATCTGGTGTAAATTCTCTAAAAAAATTACCAATGCTGCTTCATCCGCTAAGGTGACCCCTTGGGAAGAATGCAAGGGAGTAACAGAAGGTACATTTTAGTTAGTTTCCAGATAGGATATGCTTTCTCAGTTCAGTTCTTATTTTTTAAAATAGTGGTTGTATAGCTTTTTTAATTATTATAATAATGGGTTTTTGTCAGGGCAAGACATAGGAAGTTTAGAATAATACAAACACAACATGCTGTAAAGGGAGTTGACTGAGTCATGAAGACTTCCCATTATTATGCAGCAAAGCCTCCTCCTACTCAAATTCAACCAAAGAGATTAAAAAAAATAAAGCTGTTTCCTTTATGTTTTTAATTAATTTTGTTGCATTTTGTTTAAGTTTATTTTTCCTTTATTTCAGTTAACTTTAATACAGCATTTCTGTCTTAAACCTTCATCAGGTAAATGACAGACATTTTAGGGCGCTGGTACCTGAACCTGAAGGTGATTCCTTCATTTTAGTCCAATTTTTGACACAATACCTACAGAACTAGTGACATCTTCACCAGTTTCAGTTCTACTTTGTGTTTAATGTTAACTCACAGATATTAGGATACTGACATGCTAAAGTAAAGTGGCCTCTACCAGGAATTGTGTCTATGATTTTTGTTGTGTGTAGATTGATGCACTTGCTGTTTGTGCTGATGTACTGTCTAGTAAACTAAATGCATAAAGCCTTTGGGACTACTTATCTCGCAGCTCACAGGCCCTGACGTGTTGGCTATAACAAAGGGTTAAAGGAAGATACAGCAGGTGGGAGGTGGAGGAACCCTCCTGGGAGGAAATGACTCACTTAGAAAGAAGTCACAGAGTAATTAGTAGTATGAGCTCTTTTACATTGTTCTTTTTGGACAGGCTGTGATCAGTTGATCTGTGCTGCTGCTCTGAGTTTCACTGAGTTTTTTGTCAGTTCTGCTAACTTGATTCTCTATAAGCACATGCTAAATGGGCCACCATGGCCACTTTTCAACTCCTAGCCAGTATAAAGGTGGAATTTAGCAAGTGATGCTACCTTAAATATGAAATAAAAAATGTGACCTTTGACCTAATGTAACAGTGACCATGAACACCACAGCCTGCCCTGCACCAGCACAACATAGTCCATTACTACTAACTATAAATGACCATAACACTACTTTTATTGTCCAGTGTAACATGTAAATAACACAGTATATTATCAAAAAAATGAAATTACCAGATAATACCAGTACATTTTGTATAATTTCTCTGATCTATTCTAAAAATAATTTGGCTTCATGTTGAGTAGTCTTGACCTTTGAAGAAAATTGCTTATCTCCTTCTCCTGTCCCCTTTCTTACATCTTTCTCCATCTCTGAGCCTAAAGTTCTCACACATTAGCTTTTTTTGCAACTGTACCTTAAGCTGAAAGACACACTGTGACCCATAGTGCACAGAAACAATTTGTATTTCATCTTTTTTCTTAAGCTCATTGAAAAGTTGCATTTAAAATTACCTGCCTCTTCAAAAAGTAACTCCATTTATGCTCACTTGCAATCTGTAGTAATGTCAGGCTGCAGCACATGAACAGTCAACTTGCTTGATAGTGTTATGTATTAAACTTGAGATTCATCAGATTTATTTACTTATCTAATTTAAGGCGTTGGAACATAGTTTCAGATTGTTCCAGCTTGCTTGCCTGGTTCTGTCTGGTTTTTCCCCAATAAAATTTGTTGCAGCTGAAAAGACAAAGTGCCTGAGTTCTCTTCTCTTCCCCAGGGATATTTACTCTTACACACCTGTCCTATTTCAGCTGTTTTTAGGTTAGATTTAGCTAACTATAATAAATCTTATCTACAGCCACTTCTGTAAGGCTGACAAATGTTAAAACATAAGCATAATATTCAGTGTCTAGTGTCTTGCAATGAGACTTTGGACTTTTTTGGAAGCAGATTCTTGTTCTACTGCATACTTGGTCAGGCTCTGAAGAGTTTAAGGATCAGGTCAATGCCTTATGGGTGTTGCTTCTGAGCAGAGCTGTTGCCATTGGGTTGTGTGCTTGGTCTACAAAAATGGTTAGATGGGTGGTACATGTCAAAGTAACATGAAGATCAGGACCCAAGGTTTCCCTGCAGAACATTACACTATATCATGATCAATGTCATTCACTTTTTTTGAGTGGCTAAAGCTCAGGAAGTACAGCAGGTTGGTGGTTTGAGACCCAGCTCCTCTGGTCTACATCCCAAAGTGTCCTTGGGTAAGATACTGAACCCCAAATCGCTCCCAATGCAGTCATCATAGTGTGAGTGTCCATGTGATAGTTCAAGTGCTTAAAGACATAGAATATATATAGTGCTGTATTAAGATGGGTGAATGAAGTGTAAAAAAATATCTTTGAGTAGAGTAGAAAAGCACTGTATACAGTAAGAACCAGTACATTTACCCTTTACTTTACCTGTCAGTGGTTTTGAAGTCGTATAGAAAAAGTGATGACTCGAATTCAGACATAACGGTTTTGTTCCTTCTCCTGAGTGTCATTTCTATAGCAAACACTGAGTACTCAAGGGAGTGATTTGAACGTTCTCAAATAGTCAGCAAAACACAGTAAGTGTACAGAATTAAAATATTGAACTATTCATTTTAAAACATTTTTAGGCTTGATTTCTCTGTAAAATTGGAAACCAATAACAAGATAAGGAACCATCAAAGTTCAAGTTTTTAAAAAAACTTAGTTTTTGTTTATGGAAATGTAAACTAACTCTCACGAACTCAGCTAATCTTCATCTGGACTCTGTGGTTAGATAAGACTCAGAGGCCTGGTAAAATGAAAAAAATATCATCACATTTTGATGTTCTGACTAAATGTTGGTTGCTGCAGGAAGTTTGACAAAAACACATGTTGAAAACTCATTTATGAAAAGACCAAAACTGATCAATCTTTGGAGAAAAGCATTGTGTTGTTGTAGGCTCGTCTTTCTGAGTAAGAAGCTGACTGAAGAAGTCTGTGGTGGTTTTATTTTGGGAAAAACCAAATATTTTGTGTGTGTATGTCACAGCCACATATAAAGACTCATTCACATCACAGCCTACAGATCAGAGTTATTCTTAAAAACATTCCTATCACTAATGTACACTTTGTGCGCCTTCAGGCTTTTCACCGTGTCTCTTTTATCCTTGTATACTGAACATGCATAGCACTGGCAGTAACAGTGTTGACACTAAAGAATTTAATGCTAATCAGGTCAAGTTCATTCCTTCCAGGACAAACTTATAAAGACTGGATTTACTGGAATAATCTGCTGCAGTCTTGCAGCTTGTGGAAAATAAGGTTTACCAAATCTCCTTGTATCTAAGTTGTGTGTGATTAAACTAATGTGAGCTTCCTGTTCTACATCTGCACATAATGTCTCCCTTTATAACTCCTCAGGCCTCTGATGACAGCTTCCTGATTAGAGGAGCATCTTCTCTGGCGTGACACAAATCTAGGCCAACAGCCTAGATTGGAAGCTGGACCCCAGTAATGAAGTGAATTAGGCTTAAATGTAGCACTGAGTCCAAAGTTCACATTTCTTTGTTGAATTATGCTCCATTACATGCTTGTGGTTACAAGATTGGATAGTGCCAACTTGTTCCCATGTCCGTGACTTGAGAACACTATAAACAAATAGCTGCAACCCGACCACTCCTCTCTACTGACTAACTTTTTTTTAAAAATCTGGAATGTTAATTAAACCTTTAGACACAGCCCAGAAGGTAGTTCATCATCCTGCCTGTAGGAGGCTGAGACATCAGGGAGGTGAATGTACTGAAGCTTCTCTGAGCTAATGGAAGTAGCTCGCTGTGGAGTCATATGAAAGCCTTGCTCTTTGTTTGAGTCATCAGCCTGTCTGAGCAGCTGACTTCAGCTCCACACAGCTGACTGCAGACTCTATATCCTAGAGACTATATTTTCTACACTCCCTTCAAAACACTAAATGCATTGTTTATATTGATATATCATACTGTCCCTGGTTCAATTCCAGGTGGGGACATGAGCCCCTCTCACCATGGAGGGTTGCGTCAGGAAGGGCATCCGGCGTAAAACCTTTGCCAAATTACCAATGCGGATTAATCCGCTGTGGCGACCCCTTGATGGAGAATACAAGGGAGCAGCCGAAGGTACATACTGATCACTTACTCAAGACGATTAACTCGGTTATCAAAAGTTCTTTCATTTTTCTATCATCAGATTTTATTAACAGTGCTGGCGCAGCAACAAGAATTACATACAACTCATTAATTAAGCCAACGTAATAAACACCAGTTCAACCATTATTGTCAGTTTTGACAGTTTTTGTTATCAGTCTTCACACTCAAAAACAGCCACCAGAACGTCAGTGATATAGTAACTCATCAGAACTCACAATTTGGGTGAAGACCATTCAGGTGATCATTGTGTGCAAGTTTCTCTAAAATCTGACCAATACTCTAGTAGAAGTAGCAGTTTTTGTGAATTGTGGAAGGAAGGACAGACTGATGTGGATACCTCGCCATGGCATTAATTTATCAGTTCTTCATGCCAGATGGACTAAGAATGGAAGTAAATAAGGACGCATTGAGAAATATGTCACTCCTACACTCAAGTATGCCTGGTCTTTGCATTTGAGCAGATATTTGATGTCCATGTTGTTTGCCTTCACAGCTGTGTGAGAACATATTAGCTGAATTCCAGAAAAGTTGGAACGTTCTTTAAATCTGAACAAAATGAAAACTAAAAGACTTTCAAATCACATGAGCCAATATTTTATTCTCATCAGAACATAGATAACATAACAAATGTTAAAACTGGGAAATTGTACATCTTCATCCACTAAATGAGCTCATTTTAAATTTGATACCTGCTAAAGGTTGCAAAAAAGTTGGCACGGGGCCAACAAGTGGCTGAAAAAGCAAGAACATTCAAAAAGATTCAGCTGGGAGAACATCTAGCAAGTAATGAAGTTAATTGATATTGGGTCTCTAACATGATTAGGTATAAAAGGGATGTCTTAGAGAGGCAGAGTCTCTCAGAAGTAAAGATGGGCAGAGGCTCTCCAATCTGTGAAAGAGTGCGTAAAAAGATTGTGGAATACTTCAAAAACAATGTTCCTCAACATCAAATTGCAAAGGCTTTGCAGCTGTCATCATCTATAGTGCATAACATCATCAAAAGATTCAGAGAAACTGGAGATGTCTCTGTGCATAAGGGACAAGGCCGAAGACCTTTATTGGATGCCCGTAGTCTTTGGGCCCTCAGACAACACTGCATCACTCATCAGCATGATT
>VUQH01024544.1:0-14869 GCA_015106775.1 Etroplus canarensis
TGAAATACGTGTTCACTACAGCCATTTCCATCCTTTTTGCAAAATCCACTACCATCTGTCCCTCCACATTCCTCTTCTTAACACCATATCTACCCAACACCTCCTCATTCCCTCTATTACCTTCCCCTACATGACCACTTGAGTCTGCTCCAATCACAACGCTCTCTCCCCTGGGAATACTCGCTACCACTTCATCCAACTTACTCCAGAATTCCTCTTTCTCTTCTAACTGGCATCCAACTTGTGGGTCATATGCACTAACAACATTCAGCATCACACCTTCAGTTTCCAGCTTCAAATTCATAATTCCATCTGACACTCTCTTCACCTCCAGAACACTCTTCACATACTCTTCCTTCAAGATTACCCCTACTCCATTTCTCTTCCTACCTACACCATAGTAGAGCAGTTTGAATCCACCTGCGATGTTCCTGGCCTTGCTTCCCCTCCACCTGGTCTCTTGCACATGCAATATATCTACCTTCCTTCTCTCCATCATATCAGCCAGCTCTGTCCCTTTACCAGTCATAGTCCCTACATTTAAAGTCCCTACTCTCACTTCCACCCTCCTATAGTTCCTTCTCTCTCTCTGCCTCCTAACATTCATTCCCCCTATCCTCCTCCTTGGTCTTCAGCCAACAGTAGCATAGTTTCCATCGGCACCCTGTTGGCTAATGGGAACAGAGGCAGTCATTGTTAACCCAGGCCATGATCAATCTGGTTTGGAAGTCATATTATGAATCCGCATATTTGATTTGACAAAGATTTTACGCCTCATGCCCTTCCTGAGCAATCCTCCCCATTTACCCAAGTTTGGGACGGCACTAGGAGTACACTTGCTTGTGAGCCCCTGTGGCTGGGTTGTGTTAAATTACTGCCAGTTAGATTAAAGCTGCTCAAAGTCCATTAAGCCCAATTACACATGCCATTAGAAACCTTTACCATTATTCACTTCAGACACTCAGGGTTAAAAATATAAGTCCACATGTGAATCTGACAGTTATACTGACATACTGATTTTCAGGACCAATTACCATTTGCCCCTGTGCTACTTCTTTTTTATAGTACCTCAAGAGATCTGTCAAATGACTCAAAAGAATAAGATATACTGTCCCAGCTGTGGTACGTCAATATTGTGAATTTTCAAGCCTTGTGATGTACCTGTGCATCATGGACTAAAGTTAAAGACCACCTACACATTACCCCTACTGGAGTTTTTATACCATCTCATCCAAAATCCATAGGCATTAATATATAGGTGGACCCCTTCTGCGCTATAACAACTTCCACTCTTCTGAGAAGGCTTTCAAGATAATGGATTGTGATCATGGGAATTTTTGCCCATTCATCCAGAATAGCATTTGTGAGGGCTGACACTGGTATTGGATGAGAGGGGCTGGCTCACAATCTTTATTCTTACTCATCCCAAAGGTGTTAAATGGGGTTTAGGTCAGGGCTCTGTGCAGGTCATTCAAGTTCTTCCACACTAAACTCATCTTTGCTTTGTGCACTGGGGTACAGTCATGGTGGAAGAAAAAAGAGTCTTCCACAAACCGTTACCATAAAGTTGGAAGCATAGGATTGTCCACAAAGCTGAAGCATAAAGATTTCCTTCACTGGAACTAAGAGACCTGGGCCAAGCACTGAAAAACAACCCCTTAGCATTATCCCTCCTTCAAAATTTACTGTTATCCTAATGCATTCAGACAGACAGCGTTCTCCTGGCATTCACCAAACCCAGACTTAGCCATCAGACTGCCAGATAGAGAAGCAGTATTCGTCACGCCACACAGAACACATTTCCACTGCTCCAGAGTCAAGTGGAGGTGTGCTTTACACCACTCCATGCTATACTTGGCATTGTGTTTGGTGATATAAGACCTGCATGCAGGTGTGGAAACCCACACCGCGAAGGCCCAGTTTTTGTGTTGCTTTTAATGCCGGAGGAGATGTGGAACTCTGCAGTTATTTTGTCAGGAGAGCACTGGGGAGTTTTACGCACCATGCACCTCAACACTCTGTAACCCTGCACTGTAACTTTAAATGGTCTGACATTCAGTGTCGGAGTTGTTATGGTTTCTAAATGCATCCATATTGAAATGATACCACTTACAGTTGATCGTGGAATATCATTAGGTAAGAAATGTCATGAATTCACTTGTTACAACAGTGGCACCCCAGAGTACCACACTTGAATTCAGTGAGTTCTCTAAAATAAGCCAATCTTTTACAAATGTTTGTAAATGTTGACTGCACAGCTTAGGAGTTTGACTTTATCTACCTGTGGCAGTGGGACTTTATGAAACACTCGAATTCAATGATTAAGAGGTGTGGCCCAATACTTTGGGCCATAGAGTCTAATTATTATGGCAATAAAATGACTTGATAGAGGTACATATTGTCATAACACACAGGTTTTAAACTAAAGGATCTTTTAGTGTGCAAGTTTTCGCAACTTTGAACATTTTCAAGGATGTAGTACCCTTATGTTTTGGACCATGGCTTCCAATACTATACCACTGTGCTACAAAATGTTAAAGCTTACTTTCTGCTTAGGGTGTTAACTGGCCAGCAGAAAAGTGTTAACATTGTAAGCATGTTGCAGTTTCAAATATTAACAGAAAGTCCATAACAGACATAGCAAGACAATTGGAAATGGTCATGACCCAAAGGTTAGCTTGGCCATATAGGAGGAAAGGGAGGACAAAGCTACACTGATTTAGAATACAATTTAGTTCTGGAAATGAACAGTGTAACAATGAACGTGGAATTCAAAAAGACACAATAAAGTCAGTGAATTGCCCTATTACAGCTCAGGGACTAAACTGCTAACCCTGAGATGTCTAAATGTCAAATAGGTTTGTATATGTCCATGGCCTCGTGTCACAGGTTATGTGATGGAGGGATGTTACATATCATTTTAAGCCTGCAAATTTATTTGACAAATGTCCTGCCCACTGCCTCAGCACACCAGGAGTTGAATTTGTCCACATCATGTGCCACGTTTAATTTGGAAGTGATTATTAGCAATTCACTTTTTTCCATTTATATACATACTTACTGGATAAAAATTTAAGTTTCTTTGTTGATCGTTTCTTTTGCCTTTTCTTTTTTGCATTTTGCAGTGCTAAGATGGTTAACAGCATAATTTATCTGCTGAAAGCTTTGGTAACCCTGACTCCTTTATATAATAAGATTAAGTTATGCTTATACATATTTAAAACCATGCAGGGTAACTTAGAGCATTAATTGGTTCTTATCGCCATGACTATAAAGTGCTTTTGTTTAATATTACAGCTGTATGAGACAAAATATTGGTGCCTAAAGATAATTTGTCATTCATGATTTATGCTCTGGCAAGTATAATTTAGCATGTGCTACCTGCATGTGAAGCCCTGATAATATTCATTATTGTGTTCTTGAATGATACCGTGAAAGGCATAAAGTGGTGTTGAAGCACAAAAAATAGAAAAAACAAACACATAGAAGCAGTGGTATTGTCCTGGAAGGTACCAGCAAGCATGAGAAAGTTCTGTTTAGGAGCTGAGCCATGCACTGCTCTCTTTCGATTGCTTTAGAACCAAAGAAAGCCAGGATTTCCTAATGCCCAGAATGGAGAGCTCTCAACAGATTGATCTGCATCAGGGGACCATTCATTCTTTGGAAGCGAGCTAGCCACGAAAAAAAAAAAAAGATTTATAAAAGAGTTTGGTGGGAGAACAGTCTGAGACAAACCTTGTCTGATCTCCGGGACGAGTTTTGACCTGACAGTGGAACAGAAGAATCTGCAGTAGTCTGTCTGGCAGAAGTAGCTCACTATGGACCCCTTCTGTTTGGACATTAACATGGGTGAGTCAAGCAAAAGTTTTTATACCAGGCTTTACAGTGTATTATCCATAACAGATTTTCTTCAGCAAGATGGAGTTGTGCTTGATATATCAATACTTAATACTGCTACTTTCAATAATATAATCAGTTCTTACATTTTTGCATATGTGTGTTTGTGGTTTTGGTGGTGGCAGATGGCATTCGCTACAGTTGTTACATTATGAAAATTCTTCTTGTCTTAATGATGTTAAATGATCAGTTTGGTTGCAGCACAGAAAATAAGTGCACTGACTTGACCCTGATTGTAGTTCTAATACAGTGTGTGGCCAGTATATTAACAAAATCCTTCACTGTCAGCAAAATCTCTAATAGGATTTCAAAATGATTTCAAAGCAGGTATAACTGACAGCATGTATTTGTTTTGGCACTGAGCCGACACAGTCTTTGTTGTTCAAAGGTAAAAGTCTGACTTTCAGCTACTACAGTACATCTGAACTATAATTCATGTTTGTTTGACAGGGCTGAGTTTGGGCACATTCAAATCTGTAAGCAAACTCTTGGATTTCAAGCATCTTAAAAAAATGGATACAATTTTGTACACAAGGTTTGGAATGAGACTTGGCAGGATGGAAAACCATCATACCACAGAGAGGCTCTGGTGTGCTTGTTTGTCAAGCGGGACTGAAGATTATTGATTTTGCAAGTGTGTCTATGTGTGTTCCTGTGTGTGTGTGTGTGCGTCCACATCTCACTGTATGTGTGTGCTTTAAGGGGAAGCTGGCTTGTAGCCCTGGCATGCAAGTTACTGATGTTGCAACAGCTATGGCAGTTTTGACAGTAGGCTACACTGTACAGAGAAAACTTCATGGTTGTACTTTGATTGCTTCATGTTGTACATATTATTTCCATAGAGATATTTGTGCTCTAGGTGTAAGGTCACTACATCTTCTTTCCAGTTCTAGTCTTCTCTGATGCAGTAAACAGTATTTATATGCTGCATTTATACAGAAAAACATTTACATTTTTAACTTGTGAAAATAATCTTTTTAACTGAAAAATCATTACTTTACTTGCATTGGTTTACTCAAATACTAATCTGAGATCTCTATCTGAGTTTCAGGAGCATGACCACACCGCAAAGGCTCTCCTTCCAGGCTTGCATCTATAAATGCTTACTCATCCCACATATTCAGTTTTTGTGTCCCACCTTCCCTGCCCTTTTTTCTCTCAATGAGGTCTTTGCAAAACTGTAGTCTCCAGCCTAGCTTGTTGCTTTATTATCAGTAAACATTTTTATGCATATTTAAGGTTAGGGCCCTTGCTTGTAAACCTAAAACTTGTGGAAATAGCCAATAGTGTGATGGAAGTTTCTATTTGATTCAATTCAGCTCAATTTATTGTTATTTATATAGCACCGCGTTATCTCATGTGTCTTTATACTGTAAAGGTAAAGACAGAGAGAAAGCCCCAACAATCAGACGATCCCCTATCAGCAACCACTTGGCAACAGTGATAAGGAAGAACTCCCTTTTAACAGGTAGAGACCTCCAGCAGAGCCAGGCTCAAACCAGGGGGCAGCCAACTGCCTCAAACATTTGGAGGGCAAGGAGAAAGAGAAGAAAGGAGAGCGTAGAGAGACAAGGACAATACAAGGACTATGGGTAAGAGAAGCCTAAATTTGATGGCATGTACTAGTGGCATGTAAATGCATTGGGGATGAAAAGAGGAAGAAATGCACACTGCATCATGGGAAGTCCCCCAGCACCCTGAGCCTATCACCGCACAATTAAGGGATGGTTCAGGGTCACCTGATCCACCCCTAACTATAAGTTTTATCAAAAAGAAAGCCCAATCTTAAAACTAGAGAGGGTGTCTATCTCCCAAATATAAATTGGGAGCTGATTCCACAAGAGAAAGGACTGATGGCTGAAGGCTCTTCATCCCTTGCTGAGATCAATTCAGTACCAACAATCCTGCAGAGAATGGGATACCGACAATTTTTTGGATACTGTTTTGATGATCCAAATAGAACCACTTCATGAACTTTTGAATAATGCAGAATAAACAGTTTTTGGGGGGGTTTTTTTGTTTTTAATTCAAAGCAAATAACAAAAAAGAGCTAAAGCAGTGTAAGAGAAATTTTTAAAGTAGTTGCGTTCTTACATGGGCACATTTGTAGTGTAATGTAAATAGAATTATTGTATAGACTCTTCCAGAGTTTCCTAAGCTGAGCTTTGTTTCAAAACTTTTTGGATAGGCTTAAGCATTCAGGTTCTGAGCTATAAATCATAGTCTTTGTGCAAGAATTGTTGCAACAACTTGTAACATTACAAAATATCCCTACTTGCAACTTTAGCTGAGGAAAGAAAATAAATGTTCCATTTATGTGGCGCCCCAGATAAAAGGCATTAAGGAATTCAAAGCTGTGGGAATTTGTGAAATGACTTGGGCACTTTACTGTTGCTGTTACTCTGATTTAACTCCCATCATTGATGGCAACAAAGGAGAATTGGGCAGAAATGTGTGAATTTTCAGTAAAAACATTAATATTCCCTCTTATATTGCTTTCCGTGCCTCTCTTTTTCTGTGCCGCTTTGTGGTTAAGACTAGGAAATAAACAGGAGTGTGCTGCACTAACGCACTCTGTCAGGAGGCTGTAAGGTATTGATTGCAGGAGTGGATGAAGATGATAGGTTTTGACGGCCCACTGTGTGGACCTGAGCTGAGTCAGACAGGAGCCTGCTCCCTCTTCCTTCTGTAAGGGCCCAGGGCCATGTTGGTGAATGACTGCATCATTCCATGCGCATGAATGCTTTCGGACACAGGCTGCAAGGCATCAAGGAGACAAGAGCAAAAGAGAAATATGGCTCCAATCTTTAACATTTAGATAAGAGGATCAGCTAAATGTTGACCTTGCAGAGTGACTTACAGAGAGGATAATTTTCCAGCCAACAGCCTTACTGCTGTTGTTGTTTACTTGATCTGTCTAACTTAAATCGTCCCTTAACAGTTTCCCTTTTAAAAGTCCTAGGAGAATTAATGTGCTGATTTAGTGCATTTCAAAAATAGTAAAATTACCCATCACAGTTCCAGAACCCACAGTGATGCTTACTGTATCTAACAAACAGTCCAAAACCCAAAGATGTTTGGTTTGCAATCATATAAAATAAATCCACTGTGGTTTCACTGAATAGATCTCAATCCAATAATCTCACATCCCCCATTTGTCCAGCTATCTATAAGGATTAGGATAACGCAGTGCAAAATAACACAGTGTATACAGACAATGTCTACATAAACAATTATAATGGGTTTTCAGAAATATTGAAAGCTTTATGGTTCTTGGAAAACAGTTCATGACTTTAGTAAGTGCTTTTGTGTTTAGGCTTTTCAAAGCCATTAAGGTGGTGGGGGAAATTGTTCATTAGAGCACAGTGACCTTACAGAAACTGTTCATAGAAAGCGGGGTAGTCAAGCAGCCAGCTATGAACATCATCAGGGCTTATATTTGCCAGTTAAGTTGGAGTGTGGCTAGGTTGGCAAATATATGCCCTGGTGATGATCAAAGCTGGCCCAGATGTCCATAGTTAGCTGATGAGGTGCCACTGAATAAAACACTGAAACTCTCTGACCCCTCTTCTAACATATTTTCCTTATGTTTAGTTGTGTAGATGTTTAATGAGAATATTCCGATTTATTTATTACTGACAATATGAGCACTCTTGATTAAAATAATTGAATACATAAAAACAAAGTAGAAACCAATACAAGCATGCTGTCAGTGTCTTGTAGCAAGGATGTATTAATATTGGATCACATTGAGGGTTTTAGTATTCTGTTTTTAGCTGTTTGTGATAATGTGCTTATTTCTAATTTTTAATTTTTGCTCCTTGTGAAGGTTATTAGTACTGTATTTTTTCCACTTGTGTAGAGTAGATCATAATGCTTTTTACATAGATAAATTTGATAATGATTTTTTTTAAAACTAAAATCATTTTCAAGCTCATTATTGGTATTAGCTTGGTACATATCTTTCACTAATAAGTTTTGTTTATTCTTAACACAGTTGCATCAGTACATTTTTAGACTATTCAAGTGTTTGTGTCACAGACTTCATTTAAATACATTAATCTGGCTTTTTGATACTAATATGCACTCAATAAGCCTTTAGAATGAAATGAAAGCATTATTTTAACAAGTAAGTACCAAAATTAAACTATTTTATTTACAACAATGTTAACACTCTTTACATAGGCATTCTCAATTGAGTTGTGCCAAAGACTTGACTGGAGTCCACCTGTGTCAAATTTAATGGATTGGACATAGTTTCATAGGAAACATATCTGTGTATAATCTATAATGCATTTCAGAAATTCATCTAAACCATTAAAACCTCCATGATAAACAAATGGCAAGATGTTTGGTGTATAAAGGGTATTAAACAGCATCCAGAGCTCAGAGTTCCCAGAAATAGAGTGGCCTGAATATTAAGTAATGGAAGAAGTTTAGAACCATCAGGGCTCAAGGGAGTTGGGCATACAGGCAAATTAAGTAACCAAACAAAAAAAGGCTTGGGAGGTGACAGGCCAGCCAGCAGAGATGGGAAAACGTTCCATTAGGAAAACTGTGTCTCAGAAGCTCTATATTAAGCATGCTTTTATGATAGAGCAGCAGAACTCTGAGCACTATGTCTGGCAAACAACAGGTATTGCTCATCACCTGGCTGAAACCATCCCTGCGGTAAAGTAAGCTGATGGTAACATTATGCCATGGAAGTGTCTCACAGCAGCAGAGATAAGAAGACTAACCAGAACTGAGGGAAGACTGAATACACACTGCTCAGAAAAAAAAATTAAAGGAATACTTTGAAACTAAATCAGATCTCAATGACGGAAAAAATTATGCTGAATATTTATACTGATATGGACTAGGTAATGTGTTAGCTAGGAAAGGATGCAACATCATTTGATGGAAAATAAAATTATCAACCTACCAAGGGCTGAATTCAAGAACACCCTGAAAATCAAAGTAAAAAAAGGATGCATCAGTCTGGTCCATTTTGACAATGAATAATGGCAGTCAGGGTGCTGTTCCTAGCCTGTAGATGTCTGTGCGTCCCTCCATGGATATGCCTCCTCAGACCATCACTGACCCACCACCACATCGGTCCTGCTGAACAATGTTACAGGCAGCATAATGTTCTCCATGGCTTCTGCAGCCCTGACCAGCTCTCCTAGAGTAACTGCCTGTGTCCTGGAATCTCTTCCATGCTCTTGTGACTGCTTGGAGACACGGCAAACCTTCTGGCAATGGCACGTATTGATGGGCAACCCTGGAAGAGTTGGACTACTTGTGCTGCCTGTAAGTATTTCCTTATGCTACCACTGACCTTAGCCAAATGCAAAATTAGTGAAAAAACGGTCAGAAAAGATGAGGAGGGGAAAACTGTAAGTGGCCTCCACCTGTAAAACCATTCCTGTTTTGGGGGTTGTCTCATTGTTGCCCCCTGGTGCACCTGTTGTTGATTTCATTAACACCAAAGCAACTTAAACTGATTAACAACCCCCTCTGTTACTTAACTCACCAGATCAAAATCCCAGAAGTTTAATTTACTTAGTGCTATACTCTGATTAATAAGTCTCTGTTGTTTTTCTAACAGTATAGTTGCACTGTGTACAGACTGCGTAGTCTACCAACACAATACCTACACTTACAACAACGACCCAAAGCATACTCAGACCGAAACCCTGAATAATATCTGTGGAAAGACCTGATGGTGGCAAGTGTGCAAAGACTGAAGAGACTTACGATAGAACAGTCGAAGGTTTAAAGGCAACTAAAATGGATTCTAAAGTACCAAATTAGGGATGTGAATACTTCTACGAAGAATAAATTTCATTTTTTAAATACATTTGCTATCAGAGGGTGCTCAATATAGAGGCTGAATCTAAATTAGCTTATAAAAGCGTTTTCAAGGCAGACAATTTTTTCATGGTTCATTTCCAGTGCAATAAAAAAGCAGTTTGATCATACAGTATTTAATGAAATGAAAACAGATGCTATTGGGGAGATTACCTTGGCAATATAATTTTAACCTTGACAATATCATTGATGTATTTGACTGGTAATTTAAAAAAAAAATGTTGGCATTGATCCTACTATAATGTGTGTCATTACTGAACTTATTCTGGAGTTTTGCTGAATCAACCAGTAGCTTAACAATATTCTGTTTGATTATATGATTGATCAAATTATCACAGATTTTTAAATCATTTCTATGATATTCTTGTTAAAATGCTGGGAGGGAAGTTTTTCCACAGAGGCTGGATCAGATGCCTGTCTGTGTATTATTTTTCAAAAAGCAGACAGATGTAAAGGACATGTGCTCTACTTTCTGAACATATTAGGTGTTCTGCTTTAGATTTGTGTTTCCACTGAGTTATTTATGTAGAAATAAATGAAAAGTAAACCCTCTGGCATTGACAGCTCAGTGCAGGCCCACAGTGAGTAATCTCAGAATGTGTACAATCCAAGGCTCAAACTAATGAGCTGGACTGAATGAAAGCTTTCATCAAATCCACTTTAAACACTGTAAGCAGTGTTTCAGTCTGTTGGAGTCACTCAGCATGACTGGCTCTATAATGATCTCCAAATGTGTTTTGTGCGATTGCTGCCTTGCAGCCTCTGTCTCCCACATGCCCTCCCTCCTTTCACACTAACCTCACCTCAAAGGAAATTTGTACTTATTTGTTTGAAGATATACGTGGGGTCTGTAGGTAAAAGAAAATTTTAAAATACTAAATGAAAATTTATTGTAAAATCCTTTTTCAAGGCAATTTTGCAAAGCTTCTAAATGACTAAAGCAACATATGGTTTAGTCTTTCATATACATTAAGTAAACTAGGCTATCAACTCCAAATCCATCTAAATTATCATAACCAAGATAATCTTAGCAAAAGAAATAAACCAAAGTACAATAATTTACCTAACTAACTACCATGAAAATGAAAAAAGATTCAAAATAAAAGGCAGCTTACTTCCTTTAAACAGAAAATGCATGTCAAGAGCTATTCAGGTATGACAGGTTGGGCTAGGAAAAATGTGCTGGAATCCTCTGCCCAGACAGAACCCATCTGGCTCCTTATTTAAGAAGTTGTCCGGCTTGAGCCAAACATCTTTATGCTTTAAACTGGCACGCCGATCACAGCTAGCATGTTCTCACTCACTGGTTTCTAAGACACATCCTGTAGACTCTTTTGTAAAAAGGAAAAAAATATAAACCAAAAATATAGCACAACACTCACAACAGCCCGTAAACATGCTCACAGTGAAAATGCTAACATGTAGCTGATTAGCAGATATAACATTTGCCATGTTCAGTCTCTTGGTTTAGCATGCCAGCAAAGGGACAATTGTACAGCTGAGGCTCATAGAGATGTCAGAAAGCAAAGTACTAGAGACATTTCAAGTTTGAATTTGGATCTGGCAGCATGGTGAATTAAGTTGCAGAGAAGATCAGTGGTTAGCACTGCTGCCTCACTGCAAGAGGTTCCTGGGTTTAAACCAGGGTAGGGCTCTTACGTGTAGAGTTTGCATGTTCTCCTTGTGTTTCTAATTTTACTCGCTATATTTAACACAAATTTCTCCACTTGTTACATTTTCAAAAGAGTTTCTTTACTTTAGACTTAACACGTTTGAGGGGGTTACTAAGAATTTCATGCCAGTGTGTACCTAAAAAGAGATGATAAAAATGCATAAAAGACAGTCCTATTGGTGTATCCATCGTCAGTGCTTGTTTCATGCAACTGAAATGGGTTTGGTAAGTTTACTCCCATCTGGTGTATATGTCCCTGCCTCTTGGGATAAAAATATAACCCCGTTAAAGCCCCACCCCCCCTTTGATTTTTACTCTGCTTTTTGAAACACAAACATCAAATCAGAAATGGACTTTCACTCTCATTACTTGTACTCTTGTGGGAGCAGAGATGAGCCTGTGTAATATAAGATGATCTGGATCCTGTGCTGTTCCAGCTTTTCTTTATCCCACAAAACACTGCTGTTTAAAAGTGAAAACTAATGCTAGATAAATTAATGAAAAATTAAACACATCCAAAATTCTTATTTCAATTTCTTGAATTGACTTATACACTGGGGCTACTGTTTGTGATACCCCAAAGTTAGAAAGCCTTGCTATGGAGGGCATTGCTGAAGAAATCTTATTCACACAGTTTGCTGGCTTTACAGCAGCCACTCTCCTGCTTCAAAAGATCAATTACAAGCTACAATCTGCTTTCATGAACACGTAACGCACATTACAGAGCTAAGTGATTTTTGCATATTTTTTGACTCTCAGACTCTGAAAGTTGGCAGAACACATCCTAGTTGTCATCAGGCAAGAGGCAGAGTGCAGTCTGGAGAGGTTGCTAGTCTAGGGAGTGCTCACATGGTAGTGCCTCTGTTGTTAAAACCCCATAGCTTGTGTAGGTCTCCCAAGTACTTCACCACCTCCACCCAAAAGCGATTTTGCTTCCCATGGCCTCTTCCAAAAGACACGTGGACATTGAGGTTCTCATGGAGGTACGGCTGGGGTTCCATTCATCAACCACTGGCCCCAGGCCACCATGACAACTTTACCTAAAGCCCACCATGCTTCCCGGTACCCAACTATTCTTCCTCCTCCAGAGGGAGGACGAGAAGTTCAATGTCTCCTCCCCACAGCTGACCGCTCTCCTTTGGTTTGGGGGCCAGAAAGGAATGAAGCAACCAGGAGTTTTTAAAACCCCATCTCTGATTGTGGTAGTTAAATAGACCAATCAAAGATAAGTGACATAGCTGGCTGAATGGCATGAAGTGAAGAGGAGATTTATTTGTGGCATGTTAAAATAGTATTGACATTTGTATTGTTACGGTTGATTGGCTCACTTGTGTCTGGTAGAAGAAAACATTCCACAATGCAATGTGTGCATATTATTTTGATAATAATTGCACTATTCTTGCAAATACTGCAGTTATAAATGTATGTTTTCAATCACACCCTAATTAGAAAACTAATACAATTTGAAATAAATCTCCTAATCCCTTGCACTAATTGTTATATTTTCATATGGTATTACTAAGACATGACGTTCAGTTAGCTTTGCACAAATTGCTGGTAGAAATTTCCTTCAAAGAGCTACTTTTCACTTTTAAATGTTCGGTACATTTCAGAGCTTTAACTTTATCAATATTATTTAAGTAAAGAAGTTGAATCAAGAAGACAGCAGAATTCCCTCTCTGATGACCATGAATGTAAATGTAAAATTTCATGTCAGTCTATACAATAGTGAAATATCACATCAGCCTGAAGTGGCATACTTTGCAAAAAGGAAAACTGTAATTCTCTGATTCTTTGTATGATGCCTTCACAGCTGTGGGGGAAAAAACTCATTCATTTGCAATTTGAACATTACCAGAAACTGACTGTTTACAGGGTTCATGTTTCTGCAGAGTATAAGTGCAAACAACAAAGAATGCAGAAGTTGTTTTTTTTACATATAGATACTAAGCAAAGATGCTAAAGATAAAGAGTGTTATCTTTGACAAGGTATTATTGATCTATGTTGAGCCATTACAGCTGAGACAAAGCATACTGTGTCTGGTTCTGCTGAAGCAATAGAAGAGTCTTACTCATGCTGTCATCATAAGGAGTCGCTGCAAGTTGAGTGGAGGAAAACATATCATTCCAAGCTGACAGCAATATATACTGGTAATGGCCATGAAGAGACATGAAGGACATGCAGTAAACCCTGTCAATCAGCTTGATGAGGGTAATGCTTATTGCTGATTTATAGCTTGTGTCTTTTTGTATTTCGATATTTTTATTGGAATGGTGACAGATCAGACTGTGTCCTTGGTTTTTGGAGTCCTCCTTTTGGAATGCTGCTAGCAATCAGGGTCACTTCTTACAAAAAAGGCATTTATGAATTATACATATACAGTACTTGTCCAGCTATAAACAGAGATAGGGTCATTAACACAGACTTTGTCCTAGCAATCACTGACCGAGTCTGAAGAAATTTTCTGTACAACACACAGCTTCTTCCATCAGCAACATGCCAGTGTAACTTTCTGTGGAAATCCATTATTACTAATAATATTTTCAAGGATGGTCTATTTTAATGACATCCCCAAGGTGTAGGAAACAGGTTTTCCTATTCCATAGCCCAGTCTCATGGGTGACATACTGAATGGTTGAGGAGCTATATACCCCAGTGAGAGAAAAGAAGAGGCATAAGGACTGTTTGAAGTGGAAACGTTAACATTGAATAAGTCCCATAGAAATTTACTGTATTCCCAAAGAACAATGAAGCAATTAGTCACTGCTCATTAATGACTTTATGTCCCACATAGCAGGCCCCAGTTGTCACTAAACCGCTGATCCAATCTTTATTTGATTTGTTACCCTGATATTAGGGGGTCATTGAAAATTTACATTAAAGGACGTACAGGAGTTACACTAATGACACAATCCACAATAAATATGAATAAATAAAAACATGACAGCTTTATGTTACATTAAATAAAATAATTTTAGGAGATCTCAGGAGGTACAGTGAGTGATACTACTGTAGGTCAGCAATGTTATTTCTCAGAGAAAATGAAAGAAGGAATGGCTCTTCTGAAGTGTCATATTTTATGTTACTAAAGGTACTTTATCTTTTGCTAAATATTTCTCGGCATCTCCAGAAGAGTTATTCTTGAAGGTCAAAAAACAATTGTGGGTTTCAACTAGAAAAATAGTAAAGTACTATAAGGCTTTCTTTGTTTCTGTTACACAAACCGAATTCTAGAAAAGTTGGGACATTCTTTAAATTTGAACAAAATGAAAACTAAAAGACTTTCAAATAACATGAGCCAATATTTTATTCACAACAGAAAATAAACAACAAATGTTTAAACAGAGAAATATTACAATTTTATGCACAAAATGAACTCATTTCAAATTTGATGCTTGCTATAGGTCTCAAAATAGTTGGGACAGGTGCATGGTTTTATTTTTTTT
>VUQH01024545.1:0-16994 GCA_015106775.1 Etroplus canarensis
ATGGGTCTTCACATTTACACAATCAAAAACGCCACTTAAACAGTACATTTTTTATTTATATATATATATATATATATATATATATATATATATATATATATATATATATATATATATATATATATCTCTCTCTCTATCTGGATCACAATAAACTGTTACTCCATCTGGAACCTTAACCAGTTTTATGAGAAAATTATGTTTCTGCTCTATTTGTTCATTTTAATGTGGAATAAGGCAAAGGTAAAGTAGCCTGTTTTAATTTTCACCTATAAAAGTTGGGTTAATGGCCAGTTCTTATTTATTTTCCTATTATATCCAAGTTGATGGTCACACTCAGTGTTAAGGGCACAGAGCAAAAAAAATTAACTAATGTGTTATTGCCCAAATACTTAATGGTAATTTACAGTAATACAGCAGGGCAACAGTTAAGGAAATAAAATTATTAATAACAGGCAGGACAACGGGTGGGAAAAAAATACAGAGCAGAAGAGGTAGAGTGAGAGAGGCAGAGAGTGAGGTAGGGAGGACAGAGCAGCACTGAGGCTTCTCCACATTAAGGCCTGTCTCTCCTCTCCCTAATCAACCTAAAATCGATAGAACTGCTGATCCAGACAAACATTTTTACTTGTGCTGCACAGTGACAGGTTTGTTATGAAAATAGTCACTCAGTGTACAACAGGTCACCTCATAAAGAGTATTAGGACATATTGAATGCAATTCCCTACTTCACTGGCTTGTCATACAGGACAAATTATTGAAGAATACCTCCTTAAGTATAAATTTTGACCCAGACTCCCTTATGTTTAACAGAAGCTCCAGTTAGCACACGTCAGTCAATATCTGCCAGTCCGGAGCAGAAAAAGGACTTACCCATTTCCTCTGAGAAACTGAGAGCATCATAATATAAACTAGCAAGTGATCCACACACCAAAAAACAAAGATTGCTTTCTTTAAGCTGAAAACAGCAAGTTCATTAAATAAGAGGCATGTGTGCTTGTTGCAAATTTGAAATCTTATAGAGGAAAGACACAAGACAAACACAGATAATCTAATAAAACAAAAATACTTCATAGTAAAAAAGCTAATTAAAGTCAGTTATCACAAATATCACCAAACAACAACTCAAAGTCCAAAAATAAAATTGCTTCTTTTTGTCCGTCAGAAAGATGAAAAGCAGGAAGCAATTTAGGATTTGATTTAAGCGATATGTGGAGAATATGTGGGCAGTACTAAAAATTAAACGGCACAAGACTGCCTTCATTGGATTGTCCTAACTGAAATGTGGCAGCTCACTGTGTGTGCATGTAGTGTTACAGTTCATCCTGATTTCCACCAATGGAAAGGTGGTGCTATCTGAATTCTCCGACACTGATTGAGAGGGCCACCTCTGGTTTCCTGGATATGGTCTTTCCAGCTTTCTTCTGTGATGCATCATCACCTGCAGCCTGCCCTCTGAAAATAAGCAAGAGGCTCAATTTCACCAAAAGAATAAAAAAAAAATACACTAACAGGCAAAATATGTATAGATCAACAACAGCATCATTGCCAGGAAAGGTCAAAAACATGCTGTAAAATGATAGAGAGATGATTTCCCCTTTAATATGAGCACTAATATCTGTAAAGCATGCATTTAATGTAGCATTCTCCCATCTGTAACAAGAGTCCAAGTGGCCCTACCCTTTCCTGTGTTGCTCAGCGTGCTCTCTGAGCCTCTTCTGGCCCTGTTCGTCCTCCAGGGTGATGAAGTCCCTGTTGTTGTCAATCAAAAGATTCTGAAAAAACATGAAGACTGAGTATTTCTGACACTAAAACAAAGCTGAGTGTTTAAAACAGGGGTTTGTCGATACCTTGATGCCAATTGTGTCTCCATCTTTGAGGTGGAATGGGGCTCCCAGTAGTGATTCAGCTTTTTTCTTCTTCTTCTTTTTGGAAACCTGTTGGGTCTGAGTTTAAAAGAGAAACTATTTAGAGATGAGAATGCTGACATTTGGAAATAAGATCAAATCTATAATTAACCACTCTTTGCTACATTTCATGCACTAAAAATTCCACTGTAATGCTCGTTATATTTTCTCTGGTTCTTTACCATTTAATTTATCAGCTTTTATATTCTGCAAGAGAGTGCAAATATATACCGTAAGTACATCACCCCCCAACCAGGTCACTTGTCAAGAAATTTCCTGCTTCTAATCTTACCCAGTTGGAGATTTCCTCCCAGATGTGTTTGTCTGGTTGGTGTTTGGCCAGCAGCAGAGAGTCTGGAGAGAGGCCGTAGTGTGCAGCCAGACATGTGCGTAGAGAGCGAGGAGAGGAATCATGGGTTGCATTCCAAACCAGCTCCTCTGAAGGGTAGTAAGACCTCTCTCCTGGTATTCCCATTTTAACATACAGCAACACTTCTTTTGTCCTTTTGAAAAAGAAATAATTATGGTCAAAGATGTAACAGAGGGACACATGTTTAAAAATGTACCTAAAGGTATAAAACAACTTCAATAGATGGAGTCAATCCTGAAGTATTTGGAGGTACTGTAAGAAAATTGTGGAAACCTAAACCTTACCCAAGATCTTCCTCTTTCAGTAGCTGCTGCACACAAATGTTTGCACCACTGGTCAGCTTCAATTTCCTGAACAAGAAGAAAACAAAAGGATTTTAAGAAGAAATGATCAGTGTTCTTCATCTGTCAAAAAATTATTATTGAATGAAACTTCTGACAGCACAGTGTTCAAACCTGAGTGTGACCTGTTGTCCTCTAAAGATGTGCGTCAGCTTCTGTCCCTCCAGCTGCCACACACGCATGAACCCAGCGGTTGGCACACACACTTCCTGCAGTGCAGGCAGTGTCAAAACCTGAAAGAGCAAGGGGTGTATCTTTTTGCATTATAAAACAGTGAATGACAAACACAAATAAACTTTATGAACTAAATAAAAGAATTCCCATGTATTCAGTGGTTAAAATAAATCATCATTTAGCAATGAAGACTAAATCTATGAGAATGGCGTCTGTGAGGGTTAACCAACGGTTACAAAAGACAGTCAGCACTTGTTTTGGATACGCACACAGCCAAAAACATTCTACCTGAGTCTTGAGATCCTCCAGAGTGGCCTCATCTGATATCTCTACCTGCCCCACGCTTCTGAGCTCTGTGGTGTTTCCATTACAAAGAGGAGCTAACTGACTGTGTGCCGTCCCTGTGGTCAGAACTTCAAGCATCTGCTCCTCAGCAGGGCCATTCTCAGTGTGATTAAAGTCTCTTTCCATGTTTTTTGGATCCTTATACAGCCACACAGATATCTTGAGGAAACCCTGAAGGGGAAGAAAGACAAGATAGGCTAAAGCGCTATATAAAACTGTAATATATCATGAATCTAAAACCAAACTCAAAAACAGTATATTACCTTTGGAGGCAAATGCCCTTCTGTGATAACTAATGTCTCTCCATTGCTGATCTTCAGCTCTGACAGAGAGGCATCCTACGAATAAAAAGCCATAAAGATTTAAAGCTCTGAGAACACATGTGGATAACTTCAAAGCAAGAGTATCTATACTGTATAACACACACTGATCAAGCATCACATTATGACCACTGACAGGTGAAGTGAGTAACACTGAATATCTCTTCATCATGGCACCTGTTAGTGGGCATGATATATCAGGCAACAAGTGAACAGTTTGTCCTCAAAGTTATTGTGTTAGAGGCAGGAAAAACGGGCAAGTGTAAGGATTTAAGGGAGTCTGACAAGGGCCAAATTATGATGGCAGGACCACTGGTGCAAAGCATCTCCAAAACTGCAGCTATTGCGGGGTGTTCCTGGTCTGCAGTGGTCAGTATCAAGAGTGGTCCGAGGAAGAAACAGTTGTGAACCAGTGGAGTCCGTGCCTTGAAGGATCAGGACTGTTTTGGCAGGAAAAGGGGTACCTACACAATATTAGGCAGATGGTCATAATGTCATGCCTGATCGGTGTAAATAGCAGCTATTCTGATGATACATTTATTGGCTATGGGACTGCCTGACAGACACTTTTGACAATCATTAAACTGAGAAAATGAAAATGAAGTGTAATTTGTTAATTGTAGCCCCATATTTTAAAGGCCAATTAACTATATACAGTTTAAATTAAAATCGTTTAAGTTAGAATTTAGTAACGTAGAGGTTTGCGCATTTGCCTTACAAGCAAAAGGACCCTGGTTCCATCCCAGGTGGGCACACAAGCCCCTCTCAATATGGAGGGTTGCATCAGGAAGGGCATCTGACGTAAAGCCTCAAATTACCAATGCAGATTAAACGCTGTGGTGACCAATTGGTGGAGAATACAAGAGAGCAGCCAAAAGGTACATTTTAGAATTTAGTGTTTTTGTTTTTTTTCCCAGACAAGGCACTTTGACCTGCCAAAAATACCCCCAGGTGAGGAGGGTAAAACGAGGTCTTTGATTTAGGTGTACCATATTGTTCTCAACCACTCACTCACCTCATCCATTAGTGGCTCACCAACCTCCTCGCACCAGTCAAGCCTCCTCAAGTGCCAACAGGTGCCTACAAATGCATTTATGAATGGGAATTAAAAAACAGTTTTTCCAACAAAGTAATAGTTAATCACTGTAACAAACAATGCGAATTTCATCAAAGCTGAGCCTAAAGTTATTGGAAGCAACAGATATTAGGAAAACTGCAGAAAACATTTGTTTTACCATCAAGTCCAACAGCATCCAGCATTGCCTTTAGACACTGCAACAAAATGTATATATTTTACAAGTTATATATTCAAAATACTTTTAGTATACACGCTTGTATCCAAAGTATCTGTACATTTTCATTTCCGTACCTCTTTAACAGTACTAGTCTTCTCTACAATTATGTCCATCTCCATGCCAGCAGAGGGAGCTGCACCCACAGTGAAGTGCAAGAAAAGCTAGAGTGCAAAACAAGAGTGCAATTTCCAAACTTCAAACTAGTGCCTTAAATGCTCGCAACTCCTTGATTTGTTTTAGTCATTTTAAAATGTAGGGTGAGATTAAAGGTGCTGTAACTTTGTTAGGTGCAGCTGCAAGTAAAAGAGATTATTAAAGATTTCAAATAAAGAGACACACCTGCGATGCCTTGGGGCTAGTACCCGGACAGAGAGTCAGTGTGGTCATGAGTCGCACCCCTGCATCCCGAACAGTCAACTCCTCACATACTGTCAGATAAACCAGGATGAGATGACACAAGTTCAATTCATAAATGTGTTTTAAGATTTCAAAGACAGATAATGAGAAGAAAATTACAAACAGGGAGTATCACGTCAACATTTAATAAGGGGAGACTGTAAAGGAAAGCATATCTAAACATTTTGCCAAAATGAGGGGGATTTCCAGCTCTAAGTGATCTGCACCATTAAAATCGCCCCCAGGTAAGAAATGACACAGTACCTGGAGGAAGGAGTTTCCCAGTGCAGTCGCACTGCCTCAGACAGTACTCTGCACCTGGTCAGTAAAGCAGAAATAATGGCCAGGTTAAGAGTGAACATTTTAACAGCTAATGAAAGGATTCAACACAAAAATACATTCTGTCACAGCCTGAAAAGAGACTAAGACATAAATATTACTTATGGAAACTGGAAAAATAGTTGAAATATTTTCCAAAATTCAATAAAAGCTAAAATCTGGGATATATTAATTCATTTGAACCTTTATATAACTGACAAAAATACCAAGAAAAGATTTTCAATAGCTTTACTTGTATTTTGTAAATATATACAAATTAAGATTTTAATGGCTGCAACACACTTAACAAAAATTGGGACAGAGTTAAAATAGGATTGAAAAGTGCACATATTCAAGGCACACTGATTTGGAAGATGTCACATTAAGCAGGTTAATTGGGGTGGGTGAGGTATCATGATTGAATATAAAAGTATTATCTATCAAAAGCTCAGTCTCACCCCTTTGTGACAGAATTGTTAGCCACTTAAAAAGGAACATTTCTCAATCCAAGACTGTGGAGATTTTCAACACGTAGAGTGAAATATACTGTGAAAAGATTCAGAAAAATCAGAGAAACCTCAGGCCATAAAAGGCGAGGTTAGAATTCACTGATGGATGCATGTGATCTTCAAGCCCTCAGGCAACACTGCCTAAGAAACCTACACTATTCTGACAAATACAGCCACCTGAGCTCAGAAGTATTTTAGAAAACCATTGTCACCTAACACAGTCTGTCACTGCATCCAGAAATGCAACTTTTAACTATATTACGCAATGAGGAATCCATACATCAAATCTATGCAGAAACACTGCCGAGTTCTCTGTACCTGAGATCATCTTAGATGGACTGAAAGACTGTGGAACTGTGTGCTGTGGACAAATGAGTCCACGTTTCGGCTCATTCTTGGAAAAAAACAGGCATCAGTTCCAAAGATGAAAATGACCATCCAGATTGTTATGGGCAAAAGATGAAAAGGACAGCATCTCTGAAGGTATGGGGGTGCATCAGTGCCCACGGCATGAGTGAGTTGTACACATGTGAAGGTACCATTGACTCTTGAGGTGTATGTTAGGATTTCAGAGCAAGACATGTTGTCATCGAGGTTTCTTCCCAGTGCATCCATGCTTATTTCAGCAGGACAATCCCAGACCACATTCCAGAAGGTCTAGAACATTATGGATAAAATTTCCAATTGCTAAACTGCAACAATTAGTAGCCTTAGGTCCAAAACAATTAAGATGATGTAGCAAAAATGGTAAACCCTCCTCTTTCCCAACTTTTGTTGAGTGTGTTGCAGCCATCAAATTCTAAATCTGTGCATATTTACAAAATACTATTAAGTTTATCAGCAAAACTATTGAAAACATCTTCTTTGTATGTTCGCCAGCTAAATAAAGGTTCATATGAATTAACATCTCAGATTTAGTTTTTACTGCATTTTGAAAAACACCCTAACTATTGTAGAAATAGGGTTTGTACAAAAAAATGGAAATTAATGATTTTAGGTCACCCTTCCTCAGGTTTTGGATAGTGTTTCAGTTTAATGACCCATCATTTCAGATCAAGGCAAGAACCTCTTCAGGTAACCAAATATTAGCTCTTGTTTTAAAATAATTTAATACACCTATTTCACAGCAGATAAGTGGAACTTGCTCAAAATTAACAATGGCTTTATTCCATTAAGTGGCACAGGAACTTTCTCCAGTGAGCCAACATGTGTAGTATAAACACCTCACAACTCACCTGTACCTAATACAGCCAACATTAATGACATTAACTACACCTGTGCTATTTCTGTTTTGAAAAATCAAACTGACTGTTTTCTAATTAGTTGTTAAATGCAGAACATAAAAAGATAAATGCATGCAAAAGTCTGTGTTAGGTTCCTAATTTAAATTATTTTAACTAAATGTTTTATTTAGTTTGAAGTATTTGTGTGCCCTTGCAGTACTGTAGTAATGTGTAACACTGTGCATCTTGCCTGGGGTTTGATCCCATAACTGCAGCTCCTCTATGGCCCTCTGTTTCACCTCAGACAGCAGCTGTTAGAAACACCAAACAAAAAATAACTGACTTTAGGAAACAGCATGATGCTAAAACAGAGAGATAAGAAGGAAGTAGACATTCACAAAGAACCAACACAAAAAGAAACTACTGACCATATTTCCTGTGGCTGGAACCTTGATTTTCTTAATATCTTCCTCTGCCTTCTCTCCTTCACTACTTTTA
The DNA here is from genome assembly GCA_015106775.1 of Etroplus canarensis. Taxonomy (NCBI): domain Eukaryota; kingdom Metazoa; phylum Chordata; class Actinopteri; order Cichliformes; family Cichlidae; genus Etroplus; species Etroplus canarensis. The sequence goes on from VUQH01024545.1 coordinate 7,694, forward strand.
ACATGAGGCCACAACTCCACCTGGAGCCAGCGGCAGTCAGATGGTGTAGTCACAGTGACAACATCTCCACTTAGCGTGAACACACTAAACACAGTTAAAAAGGAGGATTTAAAACAAACATAATAAAAACCTTCCATGTGTGAGGTACTGTATATTGCAAAAAACCTACCTGCTGTCAAATGACTGCGGCTCCAACACTAGCAGTGCATCTCCATCTTTCAGGGACAACTCCTTTAGCGTCCGTTGCATGTCATCAGGGGGGAACAACCTCCATCCGCTTGACCCTCCACCTTCTTCTGTCCCTCGCTCCTTTTGTTTTCCTCCCTTATGCTCCTGGCACAGCAGACTTTCCTTGGGTTCCCCCAGTGCCTCCCTTACCTCTCCAAGAGTCACACCACCTGCAAACCCTCTTTCCTCCCTCTTAAGGCCTGGACCCCCATTTTCAAAACCTGCCCTGCTCTCCTCACACTCTACGCCATCCTCCACCTCCTGATCCAAATCATCACCCAAAAAGGGACGGACTACAGTCAGCAGAACGGGCTCCCATTCAGCCCCTGTCAGGACAGTTGCACCACACACCTGAAAAGATCATAAAAGACGTTACAGATGTCAATTATCTGACAACAAAGCAGATGCCAATGATGTGCTGAATTATGCCTTTCCTCACCTCTCTGCCATTCCATACAAACAGTTCTGTGTTTGTGCAGATTCCTGCACTGTACAGGGAAACACTGTCATCTGCACAGAGTAGAAAACATAATAACATTGCAAAAATAAATCACTGAGCCTTACTACCCTCTACTTAAATATATTTTAAGTGTCTAACCTGTAAGACTATTGTAGAGGTGTAAACCTGCTGGTAGACTCTTGGCCACAGTCAGAGCCATATCTCCTTCCCAGAGTTCCTGCATCTAAAAAACAGCTTAATCTTATAGCTACTTTCAAGATTTCAAAATATTACAGCTGTTATTGTTGGAGTTACAATACCTGATAAATAGCCAATCGCAGGTCTCCCACAGTCTTTCTACGGTCAAAATTGAGAGTAGTGCTCGCATTTGGCTCTTTGCTGACTGGTTGAAGGGCTCCATTTTCTAGCCTATAGCAGGGTGCCAGGTGCAAACGCAGCTCCACTGAGTTATTAGTGGCTTCAAACTCTTCTCTGTCACAAGCAAAGGCAGAAACTCTTATTAATCACTTGCATACCTAGCTATGTTTTATACACAACTCTTTTTTAATGAGTTTCACTGTCTAGTTTAAATTTAGGAACTTCAGATACAGCTAGACTCATGACTATGAGTCAGAACCTAAACAGGTTTCAGTGCTCTGATGACAGTATCATGTGTAAATGTGTTTATTTCTATACCGCATCTGCTGCAGTTTATTATTCTCCTCCTGAGTCATCTGGATGAGGTGAGAAGGAACTTTATATTGGGGGTTGTTCAGAGCTAGAAAAGAAAACAGAAAAATTAACCATTACTTTTTAAATGACTTGTTTTACTACATCTTGTATTTAGTTATTTAGAAATCAAATCAAAAATTAACTGATCCTTACTTTGACAAGAACCCCCTGAACTCTTTAACTTCACCTCTCCCCCATTTCCTTCTCCAGTCCAACTAAGCAGATATAGTCTTTCCATTACAAATTCAAAACATGGTATTCATTACCTTCACTGGGCCTGTGCAGCTGTGTTTTTCTGTAAAACAGCATGTAGGCGCTCTCTTTGCCCTGGAACTGCTTCTCTATGTCCGACTCCCTGATGGAGGTCACGGTGGAGTCATTGAGGTCAAACCAGTGGCTACCCTGCTGATAGACAGGAGGATGCACCGTGAGAAAACAGGCATCAAAGTAATCACAAGATGTCTGCCAGGAATCTGAATGAAAACAAACTTGAGGCTTCAAAAGACTTCAGACTGGATGACTGCAATTTAATCTCTCCACTCCTGATAGAAAGCTTATTGCTCTAGTACCTCCGGTTCTGGTTCTGGCTTCTGGTTTAGTGCAAGCTGTGGCTCAGGAGCTCCTGGGTCTGGAGCTGGTGATGGATCAGTGTTTGCAGCAGGCTCTGCAGGGCTAGGGGGCTCAGTCACTGGGCTTGGTGGGTTTGCCTTTAGTGCCACTCGAGTACCATTGGACACCAACATGAAAACATCACTATGGGACTGCAGGAACTGAATCATAAAAACAGAGAATTGAAACAGGATTTATATATGCACAAAATGAGGGGAAACTTAGCACAAAAGACAGAAGCCAAAACTAATGGTACCTTGCCAATGGGACCATAGTGTTTTCTGAACTTTTTGCTCCATGATGAGCCAATCTTATCCATGAGTTTCTGGCCCAACTGATCCAGCAGGACACTCTTTGATGACTCCTAGTGGACAGCAAAAAAAAATCACTTTATTCATTAGTCATGGCTAAACCAATGTCTCAAAGCAAAACAGCATAAATGAAGCAGGCAAACTCAGACAAAGGAAGGTCAAAAGTAGGATTGCTTTTTGCAGTACCTGGGCAATAATAGTGGTAAGGATGGACAGAGGGTCATCTTCTTGTAGTTTTGGCTCCAATACTTCCTTGGCCACCTCTTTGACTTTCTTCTGAGTTTTAGGTTTGCAGTCTTCCTCCTTACAATGAGAAAAAGAGGTGCAGCATTGACACTGCTGGTAGCAATGCACATACATTTTTTTACCAAATTTCCATTCCAAAACACTACTGTAAGTAATTGCTGTCTAGTATGATTTTGCTTATGTCGTTTTCTCACCGGTGGCTCCCATCGACCAAGTTTATCAATGTCTTTGATGTAAACATGGTAATGGCCACCATAACAGCCACCCTTATGGATGATCACAGAGAACAGCTCATAGGCGTAATCAGAGTCATCTCCATCAGTCTGTGAGGGGGATAACATAACAGTCTTCAAGCTATTTGATGCAGCAAAGCCTTCTGACTAATCCAAAGTTTAAAAATTCTCAAGTACCTGTTCACAGAAGGGTCGTAGGTTGATGGTGAGTGGGAAGCTGTAACGTCCTGTCTCTTTGTATCGCTCGCATTTGGCAAAGTCAAAGCTGAATCTCAGTAAAGACATAGTCATGAATGGAGGGAGCTTTCTCAGCTTGGCAGACTGAATTATACCGACGTACAGTAAAGGAGGGTGAGAAACAAGAAATATTATTTTTGTATTATTTAAAACATAGACAATCTTTACATGATCAGTTTTTAAATCAATATTGTAAAGAAAAACTTGTTCAAAAAATAAAAGTGGCAGAAAGGAGAATTTTATCCTCTGGTATACTGGGTTATAATCTTCAGTGTTGTGTTAACAATGTTTGAAACCTGGCACTGACCTTGGCAGCAGTGACCAATCTGTCACACTGTGCACAGCGGTAGAGGTTATTGCCCTCAAACAGCTCTTCCTCCACGAACATGTTCCACAAAGCTTCCTCCAGGCTAGACACACCGCAAACACACACAGTCAGGTCCAGGAAGTCCTCCTGAGGAAGACACAAACACCTGTTTACTACAGAATTAAGTTAATTGATAACTGTTGTCTTTTCAGGTCAGATTCTGTTGCATCATCTACTGTAGTGTCAGACAGAATGTGGCTTTGGACAAGGAATTGAGTCAGAAAGGCATGTTCAAGGTTTGCACAGGTACACACCTGTCTCTGGCTCACATTTCCACACTCTTTGCAGACAATGCTATTGACAATGGTTCCTTGGTAGAGACGGTGAATAAATGTACTGCCACTGGTGCCCACAAGAGAGTGCTCCAATGCACTGAAGAGAATCCTGTTCAGCTCCTGCACATCATGCTGATTTGTCCCCTGAAAAGTATGACAACAGAAAAAGGGTTAATTTAGAGACAGAAAGAAGTGTCCCCTGTAGTGTGGTGGTTTACACATTTGCCTTATAAGCGAAAGGTCCCTGGTTCGGTTCCAGGTTGGAACATAAGCCCCTCTCACCATAGAGGGTTGCATCACGAAGGGCACCCGACATAAAACCAGCCAAATTACCAATGTGGATTAATCTGCTGTGGTGACCCCTTAGGGAGAATACAAGGGAGAGCCGGGATAGAAAGAAATATAATGTGTCCAAGTTAAAAACTATAATAGTGTATAGTCTTTGTATATTACACCTTTAATGCTGTTTTCATTGTCATTTTTAGAAGATATCAATAAGCTTTACAATTCAGTACTCATAAAATATGTAAGGCTTGCATAGATGAAAGACAATCCAACCTTACTAAAAAGCTCTAAGTATATTCACTGCTTGCATTTCTGCTCCCTGGCATATTTTTTTAATTTGCTTGATTTACTTTGAATTCTAATTTCTTTCGTTCTATACATCATGGGACAATAATATGAGTGCAACTGGATTTTTGGGAGGCAAAGCTGAGAAACAAAGAGAGAAACAATGGGGTGACAGATTATTAACTTTTACAGTAACGTATTTCAATGAGTTATCAATTTAACATGACTGCACTGCTTGACACTGCACCACCCTGTGCCCGGCCGTGATGCTGCTCTGCTACACGTGCTGCAGACATTGCCAAAAGCATTGTAAACAGTAATGTCAGAGCAGCTGTTTAGAAAAAATTATGTGTTGAAGCCATTTCTAAATGATCCCAAGCATATTTTTCTGCATTATGTATTCTAAATTATTGTGTCCCCCGTAGTGTAGTGGTTTACATATTCACCTTACAAGTGAAAGGTCCCTGGTTCGACTGCAGGTGGGGACCAAAGCCCCTCTCCCTATGGAGGGTTGCATCAGGAAGGGCATCTGGCGTCTATGTACAGGTACAATGCCTATAAAAAGTAATCACCCTCCTTGGATGTTTGAACCTTTCATTGCTTTAACAAATGAAATCATGGTTAATATATTTTGGCTTTTTGACCAAAAAAGCTTCTGTCATGTAAAAATGAAAACAGAGTTTTGAGGTAAAATAAATGCTGGCATAAATATTCACCCCCTTTAAAGGGACTGATCTAATTCAACAGAAGTCCAACTAGTTGATTCCAGCAGTGTCACAGTTAGTGAAATGGAGATCTACTGAGTGCAGCTGATGTGTGTCAAGTGATTGTAGTATAAAAGCACCTGTGTCTGGAAGGTCCAGTCTCTGGTTCATCAGTCTTCCTGCTACAAGTCCATCATTAAGAAATATTTTTTATAGGCATTGTACGTTTAAATTTTTAATTTTACCACTTAATTTATGATATACAACATATATTTTAACTGCAATAAAACTGGTGTGTAGTGAGTAAGAGAGACAGCATACTGCTCTTAACTTGGATGGTCTCTCTCAGACTTAGCATTTTGACAGTTTTAGAGCGCTGCTTCAAGTTTAAACATATCACAGAATGTACAGTTTTGACTTGAAACATTTGGTTTGGATACCCTGTGGCAAATTCTGCTTCTTTCTGTTCTTTTTTTTAATTGTATTATTTTGCTTGTAGGCAGCTGGACAGACTCCAAACAAAATGGAATTCCAGTTGCTGGCCTGATTAGAGTTATTATGTTTGAAATTCAGTTTTTTATCCATAGATTGTTAGGTCAGCAGAAGTGAACAACACAAGGCAACGGTGGATTTAAGGACACCAAAACTACAGGCTGATGTCTGGCAAGCCAGAGTTACCTACCCAGCAACGAGACACAGACAAAATAAAAAGGAAATCTCCACTATTATCCGTCAGCTTCCATGGCTTCTTCCTAGTAACCATATATACCATTTCATTTACAAAGACAAACCAAAGACACAGATAACTAGGATTAGCCTGTTTTTTTAGTAGATGGGACTAAATAACTGGAGCCAATTACCCACCTGGAGTTATGACAAACTGAGGAGGTGTATATCGATGCAGCACTTTACAGTACACTTGTGACTCATAACAGTAGCTTAAACTAACCATTATTAACCCAAAGTGTGATGTACAAAAAGAGGGCAATACTATAACTATCACCCCTCTTAGCCTAGAAAATTCCTTTATTTTCTCAAAGCAGCAGACCCTTGTATTCTAGTTCAGTTTCCTTGTTCCTCGTAGGCTCAAAGTTGCTATAGGTAGCACATATGTAAATAAACAGGTGTCTACAGGAGCAGTTGCAAGAAACTTTTGGAATGTTCAGGATTACTGAAGCGATCACTCACGTAATGTAGAATGAGCAATTACAGGCAAACATCACCTGGTTGAACTAACAACACACAAAAACTGGACTTTTCATATCTTTATTGAACACACTAGGTAATGATTGAGAAAAAGTAAGCTGAATTTAATAATTTAGATGACTTGGATTAGGCCAGTCAAAAACATGAAGTGCCTTCTTTTTAACCATTCTTTTGTTAATTTATTCGCATGATTTGAGTCACTGTCTTCTTATATCTGCCAACATCTCCTAAGGTGAAGCTCATGCACTGCTCTACTCTGACACTCTCCAGTAAAAATTTACTAAATCAATTTCTTAGACATTGTTTTCTCGATTACTGCAAGGCATCCAGGCCTCCATGTAGCACATCAGCCTCAAACCATGATGCTCCCTCCACCATACTTCACAGTTGGTGCAGTGCCTTTTTGCCCTCCAAGCATAACTAGTGCATATTTTCCAAAAAGTTTAGGTTTTATCTCATCTATCACAGTCTCAGAAATGCTGTGGAGCAACACAGTTTTGCCTGAACTGTTAGAAATTATTCTGGCTCAATAAAGACGTTAAAAATACAACCATTTGTGTGTTATTAGTTTATTTTCTTGTAACTCTAGTTGCCCATTCTCAGCTTTAGGAGGAATGCTCAGCTTCTCCATTTTTCCTAAGGGGTGCCTTCACAGATGACTCTGCATATGATTTGGGACAGATTTTACACTGGATACCCTTTCTGGGAAGGGTACTAAGATTACACTGACTTGTGACCACTCCCAAGGCTGATCTTGTGTCTCCTTCAAGTTTCAAGCCAGAAACCTTTCATGTGTGAGGTGACTGCATAAACCACTACATTATGGAAGACACCAACCATTCTTAGCATTACTTGTGGGTAAATCGATCACTGAAATGAGAAATGTAACTTAAGCCTCTCTTTCTCCTCCTAAAGGAAACAAATAATGGACACAGACCTCACTGCTGTTCCAGCCAAAGCTATCAGTGAGACTGGCGGTGGAGGCACTCTGCTGGTCCACTAGCAAAAGACAAGCAAAGAGTCTCTGAAGCTCCAGTGGAATTACTCTGACCTGAAGAGAAGACAAACAAATCTCATTAAACTTTAAAATGACCCATCAAGACGTACTTCATACCTACATGAACCATGCAAGTCATACTTTAGCCTCTGGTTTCTCTTTGTCTTCCAGGCATCCTAATTCGTCTTTCCCCAAACTGAACAGCTCCTCTGCAAACAAACATCAAACAACAAATGTGTTAAAAAGAATAAAAACTGCCCTTTGGCTATGTGTTGCAATGGTAAGAGGTTCACCTGTCTTTAGCAAGGGCGGACAGTAACAAAGTAAATTTACTTAAGTGCTGTATTTACTTACTGAGGAAACTCACTATTTTCACTGCATTACATTCGAAAGACAAACATTCTACTTTTGACTCTACTCTTGCGCTGAAGTCAGATGATGAATTTGTTTTTGTTTTTCCAAAATCCCAAAGACAATAAACTGTGTTCATGTAGTTCTGTGTGGTTTGTCTAAGTGGTGGTACCACACCTGCAAGTCGCATTTCCAACGCTGAATGCATGTCACTCAAATCAGGTAGCTCCCTTAGTGGTGGTTTGCAAACATGATGGCTATGGCAGAGAACAATCACAATTCTCCACCTGAGCACCCATGGCTATATCTCAAGACCACGTTTGAGCTTTTTGAAATGAAGAATGATTGGCATCATTTTTAGCATTTGCTCTTTTTACTCTGCACAAACTTAATCACGGCTTACAAAATTTTACCGTCCAACCTGAGAAAGCATGTCTCAGGTTGTTAAATGTTAACTGTTAGATGGCAATTTTCTCAAATGTTACTGCCATAAATGCAAAGCTTATACTGACTGTCAGACCACACTTAAACAACATGACATTCAGTCTGTAACATCTCCCAATAAATGGATGCAGGGAGTTCAGATTTGTTTCACACTTTAATGTTTGTTTTATAATAACTAGAAATCAGTAAAATTCAAAGTGATTACTTGGTGAGCATTTAAAATTGATTACAACTAAAAAAAAAAAATCTTAGGATTTAAATAAAGCACAAGCATTAAGAAGGAAAAGGAAGAACATGAGATATTTCCATCTGATTTATATTGGAATTTTAAAAAACATGGGAATTCATTGCACACTTTGATGTAGACACCATTTTCAAACACCATGCATATTCTCATACCTACTTTGGAACCAAAGGCTTGCTTCTTTACAGGGCTATGTAGTCTATATCTGAATGTATTAGAGGGTCTGACTACATAGGTCATCAGAAACCAGCAGAGAACTTGTCACAGAGTGCTTTTTTATGTTTAGTATGAGCTGGGTGCTAACACCACTAACATCATAGAAGTAAAAAAACAAAGGGAGTTCTAGTAACATCAGGAATAAGAATATTCTGCAAAAATGCATAGTTCAAGAGGCCTTGTACCTACTGGCTATTCCAAAAATTATAATGATATGACACTGAATAAAGCCTGGCTGATATTTTTTGTAGTCAGCTATTTTGGGTTGTTCTGCAATTGTTCCTATTATTTTGGAGCTGCAAATCTGTAGCATGTGAGTTAAAAATAGTATATATTTTCTAAAAAACATAGCACAGCTCAGGGATTTCAAACCTGTGGCTCTGGAGCCACACATAACTCTTTTGCCCATCTCTAGTGGCTCTCTGTAGCTTTCATAAAAAGTAGATGCACGTGAAAATAAACAATGGTTTTTTTAATCAATAATTTAATTTATATTGATCGTTACTGTAAGAGATTCTTCATATTCTCCATTTGTATGAATGTGTAGTCTATATTTCTATTTGGTGGTGGAATGAGGAAGTACAAGAAAGTATTCAAAGGAAGAGGCTGGCAAAGAAAAAGTGGGATAGTCAGGGAGATAAAGAAAGTAGACAGGAATACTGGGAGGCTAAGCGTGTAGCAAAGAGAGAAGTGGCAAAGGCAAAGGAAAAGGCTTATAGTGAGTTGTATGAGAGGCTGGACACCAAGGAAGGAGAAAAGGACTTGTATCGATTGGCAAGACAGAGAGACAGAGCTGGAAAGGATGTGCAGCAGATTAGGACGATTAAGGATAGGGAGGGAAATGTTTTAACGAGTGAAGAAAGTGTGTTGAGAAGATGGAAAGAGTACTTTG
>VUQH01024554.1:0-17273 GCA_015106775.1 Etroplus canarensis
TCACTTCCTCCTTACTAACACTCTGCACGTCCTGATTCACCATCTTCCCTCTCTCTGCAATCTGCCATTTCCTGTACTTCCTCATTCCACCACCAAGTCTCCTTGTCTTCTTTCCTCTGTCCAGAGGAAACCCGTAATACCTTCTTGGCCGTTTCCCTCACTACCTCAGCTGTACTTTCCCAGTCATCTGGTAACTCGTCACTGCCACCCAGAGCCTGTCTCAACTCCTGCTTGGTTAACAGAGCAGCTGTCGGTTACTGAAGGCAGAGACCCACAAACAAGTAGCAACTCAATGAGGAAACACAGCATGTGGTGGTGTCCGTGGGTTCTAGACTGACTCAGTCACTGTCTGCAAAGGATTTTCATCAAGTATTAAAAACAGTCCTCGTTTCTAAAGTGATGTTGGTTTGACCCAAACTTTTGAGCCTCTGAGAATGTGGGACTGTGTATAAAAATGAATAATTCATGTAATTCTTTGGTCAAACTTCTCGAAGCTGACAGTCTGCACTTTAATCACATTTTGACAGTTTGATTTAAAATGTGTTCATACACCGGCATAACATTTAACATTTGTGGACCTAACTCAGTCTCCGCCTTATTAAATCAGTTCATCACTTCTGTTATGTTTGGTTTTGTATTTTGACCAGGTGACTGCATCTCCCACAAGTCACCAGAAACACATTTTAACCACTGACTGTTATTTTAATACCCGTTTTACTGCCTTCAGGTGATGATTACTACAGTATTTAATTTGCTGTGTTGTTTCTGTAGTTTGTTTTGGTGTTGGGACCTGAACTCCCAATAAGAGGAGAATCGGCGCAGTGAGTCATTTCGCTCGTAGACGATCTTCGGCGCTAGCTAAAAGGAGCTACAGCTAGGGAGCGGCTAGCGGACCCGAGCGGCGGCTCAGCTCTTCGGTATGATGCCTGGCGACAGCAGCATGACCTCCATCGTCCAGAGGATAGCTCGACAGGCTCTCGTCACCTTCAGGAGTCCGCCCCTGGTCACCGAGGAGGCCTCCAAGGCCTTCCTGGAGAACCACAGCAAGCTGCGGAGCCTGATGACGGAAGTGCGGGCGGCGGACCTGAAGCTCGTCCCGCGGAGAGCCGACGACAGCGGCGCGCCCCCTCCTCAGCACCCGTACCACCGCGGCGCGCCCCCGGTCACCTACATGCACATCTACGAGACGGACCAGTTCAGCATGGGGGTGTTCCTGCTGAAGAGCGGCGCCTCCATCCCGCTGCACGACCACCCGGGGATGCACGGCATGCTCAAAGTCATGTACGGGAAGCTCCGGATCAGCTGCTTCGACCGGCTGGAGCGGCCGGCCGGCGGAGCGCTGCCCCGCGGGGAGGTGGGCGCTCTGCGGCGCTGCGTGCTCCGCTCCACCGGGGAGTACACGGAGGAGAGCGGGCCCTGCGTCCTCTCCCCCGACCGGGACAACCTCCACCAGATCGACGCCGTGGACGGGCCCACGGCGTTCATGGACATTCTAGCCCCGCCGTACGACCCGGACGACGGCAGAGACTGTCACTACTACAAGGTGCTGCCCGCAGAGGGGGTCAAAGACTCGGAGCAGAAGGAGAAGGACGCCTGGCTCATGGAGATCTCGCAGCCTGCAGAGTTCTGGTGCGGAGGGGAGCCGTACCCGGGCCCGGAGGTGTGCCTCTGATCCCCCTGCAGACCTGCAGCCTGGACGGATTAATGAAGGATCTCTGAATTCACTTATCACAAGGGGCAAGTTAAGGGTCCAAGATGGAATTTAATTCAGTCCAGGAGTAGAAATCTCTTAAAAAGGTGAATTTAATTCACTGGTTTCGTCTTCACCTGGACCAACATCAGGATCACTAAACCGCCTCCTGCTGTGCAGTGATTCCCTGGATCTGCTGCTCAGGAAATCAGACAAATCATCCACTTACTGTCCTCAACTTCAGCAAGTATTTCAAACACACAGAGGCTCTAATGAAACCACAACCAGGGCTTTAAGTCCTGGTAATAAACCTCTGCTGACTTTTTATGTTTAAAATCTTCACTTACACTAACAGGTATGGGGGACTGTAGCTGCCTAAATCGCAAATAAAAGGCCAGAACTACACGGGGAATTTAATGGGAAAGTAAATACGTTAATAAAAACGACTGAATGTGATTGCTTGAGAATTGAGGTGCTTTCTATGGAACACTGCAACTGCCAAAATCTAAAAAATATAAAGTAATAAATGCATTAAAAAATATTGATCCTGCCTGGGCATCAGTCATTTTTATATTTTTAAAATGTGGCACAGATTGATGTTTCTGCTTTACTGCTTTCTAAATTTTAGTTGTCAATTTGAGATGTAAATGCATTTAAAGTTGCATTTATTTGTGGTTTTTCCATTGTATGGAGAACAGTAATTGCTAAAATTAATGCATGATTAAATATGTTATGTGTTACGGCACCTTTAAACAATACAGAAATAAACGGGACACTTTATTAGTAAGGTAAATGAACTAATAGGGGAAATTAATGTGATTTCTGGACACAGAGTTGTTTAGTTATGGAGGACTGCATCTGCCAGAATTAAAAATCTGTACATAAAGTAAATAATGCCATCAAATGTATCTATATCATATATGAGCTTTAATAACTTAAAAGGTGAGATTATGAAGGACTTTTAGAGTTTGAATCGCTCAGTTACAACAGCTGTTTCACTGCTGTCCACATCTGGACTGATGGGTGATTTTAGTTTGAATTAGTCCAAGTTCTGAGGCTGAAATTTGGCCTGGTGGGTTCATTTTACACCCGAGATGTTCCAGAATGAAAGATGAGTGAACGCTGCCTTCAGAAAAGTTGGAAAAATTCTATTTTCATCTTAGCTGAAGTTCTCGCGGTTTAATTTTAAAAGTAGGAGTCGGGGCCTTTTAATAATATTAAGAAGTACGTTAGGGTTAATAAAAGGCTCAAGCTCTCTGTAAGATTAAATTACACTAACATCTATGGAAGACTGCAACTGCTGAGAAAACATATAAACAGTATAAAAAATAAATTTAGGCATAAATAATCTTAAATTGATTCTGTATTTGTTTACATTTGCATTAATTCCATATTTATTTAATGTATAATTATTTATTTCTTCCTCTCCTTTTGTCACCTAATTTATTTCCCCAAATGTATTTATGTCCACTATTTTATTCAAACCACTGAAGAATTAATCCGACTGTAAAATAATTTTTAAAAAAGATGGGTAAACTGTCATTAAATATATTTATTTTGTCATCTTTAATTATGATTTTGCCTTATACTTTCATACATAAGTAAATGCACCTTCAGCTGCTCCCTTGTATTCTCCCCAAGGGGGTGCTACAGCAGATTAATCCGTATTGGTAATTTGGCAAAGGTTTTACACCGGATGCCCTTCCTGACGCAACCCTCCATGGTGAGAGGGGTTTGTGTCCCCACCTGGAATCGAAGCAGGGACCTTTCACTTCAAAGGTGAATGCGCAAACCACTACGCTACTGGGGACATTAGAACTATATACTGTATATGGATGCTTATGGATTTAGAATGAGATATCATAAAATTACCGGTAGGTGTAATCAGAATCAGGTTTCTTTAATGTATTGGTGGCTTAATACTTGTGTCCATATAGTGTACAAAAATGAGTAATTTTTCAATCTAATGAGTTTGAACCTTCTTTTAGCTCAGTGTTTTAGTTTTCAGTCTCCGTCCTCTCGTCACCCTCATTTCCTGCAGCACACAGCTTAGGAGCAAGGTATTTCTCTCAGCAGTGGAGGGAGAGTGATTGGCACTGAGAGGGAAGTTGACGTTTGACTTGCATTAATCAGATGGACTCAAACCAAATTCATAATAATGAATAATAATGTTACATTTGTTATTAAGTTCCTTTGCCAGTGAACAATTATTGATGATGTCTCAGTATGCGTCCAGGGAGACAGACTTTCATGTACACCCAGTTAGCTCTGCACCAGTTTAATATTCTGCTGTCACTGTGGTTGGAGGGGTAGCCACCCTGTGGGCTTACACTTAAAAGGCTGTGTGGTGTGTGCTGTGTGGGAGTGTAACTACTGCAGTCTCTAATAACAACTCTGCCTTTTATCTTGATGCGGGACAGTTAAAACTTTGGCATGTCACTAATGTAAAGAGAAGTTTAGTGAAGGACGCCCAGGAACCGTCTGTCATCCTTCTGTGATAACAGCTGTCAGAGCCAGAACACTAAAATAAAATCCCTGAAAAATACCCACGTATGTTTGTGTACTTGTCACAAGAGAGGATAGTTTATATTACAGTATAGTATTCTTTTTGTGTCTGGTAAGATAAATACAACCACAACAAAGAAGACATCACATTCATAGACATTAACAACATGTAGTGCTTCATGACAGTGGAACCATCACCAGCATCCAGAGCACACTATGTATAGGTGATACACTTCCAGTCACCTGGACTTTTTCAACAGAGTTATACTACAAGTTATAAAAGGCGCAAGCAGTTTGCAAAAGTGACACTCCGTACCTCTGCCCCGATGGTAGTAAGCCATATTCACCATTGAGAGGGTATGATGCATCACTGAGGATCGCTTGCCCCTTTCTCATCACTTTGGACTCACAAAGTTGTCATACTGTGTTGTTGTTGGCCTTGAAGAAATGTCTCACGCTAATGAGTATGCATAATGCATGTTACATTTAATTAAACACATTTGATTGACAAATAAGGCCTTTTTAATATTGTAAATCTAACAGTAAAATCTGCACCCTTCCTTCTCTCACTTTTTGATGTGTCCAGCATTTCATTCAACGTAATTTAAACCCTCCCTCTCAGTGCTGGTCCTTCATCTGTGTGCTTTTGTTTTGTATTGTTCTTTGCTGGTGGTCCCACAGTCTCTGGAGGTCCACCCACATGGCAGTCTATTTACCCAGAAGCCCACTGTTGCTCACAAACCCCACTGCTGTGCTCCCTTTAAATTAACAGGTAATGCGATGAAAAGTTTTGTTAGCTCTCTTTCTTTCTTTTTGTCACCAATCCAATTTTTTTGCATTTAGCCTTTCTAGCTGCGACACTTTGTTGGAGCCTTTGCTCCTCGTGCTGGCTTATTGCTTTTGTTGGCTTCTAAGGATGGTAGCAGAACAACCAAATAAGTCAGTCATTCACTTCAGAGCTGTTAGCAGTGTGACAGCAGCCAAGCAAAGCACTGCTGTGGGCTTTATGGCAAGTACTTTAAAAAGACATAGTTCCTTACGTGTCCTTTATTTGATTTTCTCTTTTTTATTCAGGAGTATGATGCATGGCTCAGTTTATTCAGCTTGACTTTAGACATGACACCCTATGTCTTCTTGTCATGCCTGTCTTGTCTCTTTGTTACCTCTTACCCCTGATGCCTCATTACCCGCAAGTCTATTTATACACTTTGTTATCCGTGAGTGAAGCTTTCCTGGCAGGAGCTGCTAAGCACTGCCAGCCAGGGAAAGAATGCCCATTCTGGGCTTTTGCAGAGAGCATGGCCCTGGTCCCTGGAAGAATCGCTACTCTGTCTTCTGTAGCTGGTTATGTAAGGAGCTCACTTCCTCAAACTGATAGCTTTAACTGAGTACATCATTCTGACAGTAGTAGTATTTGTAGAACACTAAAATTTTTAACTATTGTTTTTCATATGTGTAAGATATTGAGCTAAAGTACATGATGGGCTATATGGAAAAAAAAGCTTGAGGTAATGATATAAGGCATGAACCACGTCATTAGCCTTCTGTTATAATCAGAGCTATGCACTTTCCAGAACTGCAACATTTCAGGACCAGAAGTTAAAAAAAAAATCAATGTGTAGAAATGTGAACTTCAGGTTTTTGCACTATTGTTGAACAAAAGAAGCATCTTGAAGATTCGGATTTCACTTTGGTATTAGGTTATTCTTTTAAAATGTGGATTGGGAATACTGGAACAGTTCTTCACTATAATCTGAAAGAGCCTCATGAACAGCTCTAAAAGAACCCACAGTGATGAAAAACTACTGAGCTGGATTAAAACTTCCCTCTACAGTAAGAGTTTAAATAAAGTAAGCAGGTCATGGTAAAGTAGAACCTCATGCACCACTGTGGAAGTGACGCTGTTAGTGACACAGTGGAGAACAGGATGAGGGTGTTGCATGCCAGATGTTTAGCTATATGGTTCAAATGGAAAATAGCCCAAGTGGAACCAAAGTTGTGAAGCTGGTTGATTTCCTTTATGTGGCTTCCCTCCCTCCCACCTCACAGCCTTCCATTAGAGGTTTTGGGGACATTTTGCATGGAAATTAAGACTCTTATTTTACGTCATGGGCTTAATAGAAATAAATCACTGTGTCTGGTCCCTTGGAGCATGTATAGACTTTTACGTGTGTCTGGTGTTAGATTTTATACTGGTGTGATGCCATGGCGTGTTGCCAGAACTGTCTTCCTCTTTGCCTCAGAGCACCCGTGATACCAGTCATTGAGTCACATGTACAGTGCCAGCTGTTGTAGGCAAATGGCTCCCTAGTGTACAATGAATAAAACAAAACCTGAATAAAGTAGTAATTGACTTTCATAAATTAAATCATCTATGACTAACTGCTAAAAATGATAACGACCAAGGAGGAGCTTGTCACTTTGTGCAGATAATTTGTGTGGTGATGTTCTCAACTTTTGAGATCAAACCTGAAGGTAGATGGGATCTCTGGCATATCTTAATCTTTATGGTTTAACGTAAGTGACATACCGTAGAGTAAGCTGAGTTCACTCATTGTGGGGAGTATCACTCACCTTGTGAAAAGAGTTGTTTGGGATCATGTATTTGGCAGGAAGCTTTTGAAAGTCTGAGAAAGCAATGCTGGATATGTCACCAGAGTTAACTCAAGAAGGTGACACAAAATAACACTAAACTTGAAAACTTAAGTTTGTAACAATAAACCTAGGTTGCAAACAGTGGTGTGGTTGAAAGATGTGAACTGTAAGGATTTATTAGAATGCATTATATAAAATGTATTGTACCACATTTTTTGGACTCAGTACAAAATGTCCAAAGTGGCATTTTTTTTTTTTTAATTTTCATGCAAGTATTTTTTCAGTGTATCTGGTGTAGTAGCTTACACATTTGGCTTATAAGCAAGAGGTCCCTAGTTTGATTCCTGGCGAAACAAGCCCCTCTCACCATGGAGGGTTGCATCAGGAAGGGCATCCAGTGTAAAACCTCTGCAAAATTACTGATGCTGATTAATCAGCTGTGGTGAACCCTTAGGGAGGAGCAAGGGAGCAGCTGAAGGTAATTTTTATAATGCTCCTGGCTGTGCAATTAACCTAATTATCTTTGTTGTTTAAGGACATGTTGACTTTGTAGTTGCATAATTTCCATTTTTGGTGAACTCTAGAAGAGAATTTCACTATTTAAAGAAAGGGAAAGAAAGTGACACAAAAAAGAGAAAAGAATGAGAGTACCCAGACTTCCCAGGAAATAATAATGCCCTAGAGCTTTACATGAATGTGATTTTTAAAGTTTAAACTTATATATTCTGTCTCTTCTCTGTTATGTAAATTCAACATCACAGTTGTATTGATGTATAAGATCAGTTTTTGTAATGCTTGTGAAGTTAAAAAAAACTGGATAAGTTAATTTTTTTATTTGCATTTTATTTTTTCGTTCTCTCTTTAGTCAGAACACACTCAAGTAATAGAATAGTGAAATAATATTATGCTTAATTTTGCTGAGGACCTCACTCAGGGATCCTCGGTGGTCCCTGAACACCCATCACTTTGGCAATCACTGCAGCACCTCCAACCACAACATGACCAGCACGTGCGTCACTCAGGGGCTAATAAAAACACGACAGCCACTCCTTTTCCCTCTTGCCGGCATGTGCCTGTCCCACTGTGCAAATGTTTTAAGCTGTTTTGGCTGTTTATAAGAAGTATAAAATTTAATAGAGTGCAAGCTCTGTACTGAGACTGTGCTGTGAGGTGTTTCCATTCTCAGAGTTTTTACGCTGGATGTATAGTTTGTGCTTTTTCTACTTTAATATACTAAGATTGGTGTCACTCCTTTGGTGTAAAATCCTATGTGTGTGCATGGCACTACAGTAAACCTCATGTTTAGTGCTGCAGTTGATTTGCCCAAAGGTGTACCGGTAAATAAGTACAAAGCAAAAACAAATTATGTGGATGCATTGTTTTAAGGGGATTCTCGTACGTGCTACAGTCCTGTTGAGCCTTTTATTTTTAATAAGAGACTTCAGCACATATACTGCTTTATACTGTAAAACAACCCTAATTACCTCAGCAGGGCAACTTTTATTGCTGCCACTGCTCATGGTAAAGAACGTTTTTATTTCCCACCTCACCTCATTAAGGCTTCTTCCCTGTATACTTAGAAATATAGCCATAAATACAGTATGTGAGTGTAATGAAAAGAGGAGCTCTGAAAGCTGATTCCTGTCTGCCTCTGTCTCACATCTAATGTGCAGGTATTTGCTGACATTGTCTGTATGTTTTTATTATAGTATTAAAAAAGGTGTGCATGAAGTTTAAGCTGCTGAGTTTAACTACAACTGTTTCCAAATGTTTCTGTTGACGACAAATTGTTGTTGCTGTAGTTAGTCACTACTGTGATCAGTCTCAACTCGCGTTTAGTCTTCAAGATGGTCCATGTGTGAAAGGATATTAAGACTCTGAACAGCTTCACTCTGTTGCTGCCACACTGAGTGCTTAATGAGCAGAAATAGTGCTGCCTGCTATTTTCTATGCTTTTCAGCCCATTTTATCAACGTACTGTGGAGAGAGGCGGCATGTTGCCATGGAAACAGGAGACAAAGGCTATGAACAGGGATGTATGTTAGAGGACTCCCTCGGTGTGTGTGTGCATGCTTGCGTTATGAATCTTGATCTCCCGATCACAGGAAAGCACTATCTCCTTCAGCACTGTTTGCACTATTCATGGACGCTGGCCTTGGTCTTTTATCACGGGACAAAATATAGGACTGATATACAGCTGTGCTGTGGATCTTGATCGTTGCACGGTGGTAGAAGCAGTCAGCTGTATTCTCCTGGTGTGATGTTTTCAGAGGGTTCTGCAGTCACCAGATATCAGTACGTTTTTATGTTTACGGCAGGGGTGATTCTGAGATTATGCATCCTCCTCCCGCCACTGACAGCCTTTTCTGTCAGTCACAAACAGACAAGTGGCTGCAATATTTGGAGATGAATCTGGAAATGCAGGCAAAGCTGTTCATTAGTATGACGGACAAGCCAAAATTAGAATTATCCGCTTTCCACATGGTGGGTTTTATACCCAGTGGGCTGGTAGTTTGAAGATAAGCATAATACAAACATGTCATTTCTGAATTTACACTAATTAGTTTACCATTGGCACATATTGACTGACGGAAATAATTTTCAGCACATTTCTGAATTATCATTTCAGCTACTGCTATTACAGCTAATGCCTTCATTATTCCACTATGAGCATTTTCTCTGGAACCTAGTGTGGGAGATTTCTGCTCCTTCTGCAGGCCAAAATATTCACTCATTATTTTGTACAAAATCTTCGGGGTCAACACTAAAGAACTCACCATTTTCTTAATCAGAACTCAGCCCTTGATGTGGTCTAATATTATTATTCTGTTCAGGTAATCCATCTTCTCTACTTTCTCCTAACCACGCACAACTGGAGCTTTTAAAGCTCCTACAGTTTTTGCCTCTTTACACTTTTGAAACAAAGCGTGTACTTGCACACCTTGTCACAGTTAGAATGTTCTCAGTTACAAGTGGTTAAACCAAAGGATGATGCTCAGTTCTGTGTATGTAATTTGATATTAGTTTTGTTTTTGAAGTTTTGAGGATGTGAAACAGCTCAGTCACTTATAGTATTTGGCCCAGACATGAATTCCAGATGTGAGTTTTTGATGTGAGACATACCACATGATGTCAGGTGCAAATGTCTGAAAAACAAGAATCCTTTTTAATTTTGGTATTGTCTATAGAGTGATTTTTTTAAATATGTCAGCTATCTAATAAAGCTAATCTGGTATACAATTAAGTGCATCTCATCTGTATTGCTGTTTTTATTAAAATTCCATCTGGTGTTTTTGGAAGAAAGGAAGGTAAATATACTGACAGTTCAGTTCAGTTAATTCAAGATTGGGCGTGTGTGGAAAAAATAAATTGTTCAATTTCAAAATGACTGAATTTTTAGCTCATTTGTTCCCATGTTCACATTCAAAAATCTCTCCAAGGAAAGATTCAATCAGCCTGCTGCTACATTGGCCCTCCTTCCTGACACCTATCAGCGCAGGGTCCACAGAGAGTAGGATGAAGGGTCTCAAAGACACTAAAAAGAAATGAAGGAAATGACAGAATGGGGAAAGTGGAAGATGCAAGACTATCGATGATGTTAAGAAAATGACACTGAATCACGTTCTCTGTTTCTAAGGGGCAATTAGAAAAGCAAGCAGATGACTGATAAATCATCCAAGTTGTTGACCAACTCGCTGCCACCATCCTCATCCCTTCAGGGCCTCCCACTGACAGAATATGTCCACTTCTGTGTGACTGAGATGCATACAGATTAAGTACATCATATTAGTCAGTCTGCGTGAGACCCAGTTGGATATGGAGATCTCAGAGGGAGGAAAAGCGCGCTGATTAAATGTGATTTGAGTCATGCCTCTCAGCTTTTGTGAGCAAGTAGCAGTTTTCCTGACATGGAAATACTGTGACATCTTTATCAAGAAGCCCCTCCAGTTTGATTGGCTTGTTTTCAAACTGAGTCAGTCTGATTTAATTTTTCTGGCTGTTTTAAATCAGCTCTGCCTGTTAAACTGAATATCAGGTTTGGAGTCACGGGAGTAGAAATTGAAGGGACGGTAATGAGAGACCAGTGGGAACATTTTTAAAGGACAAAAGCATTATACATTTCATACAGTTTTCCAGCCCCTGCAATATAAAATTCAGCTACACTCTTATCTCCTTGTCAGAAAAGTACATTTTAATTTTTGAAGCAGTCTTGCTTGTCTGCCAAGATGAAATATAAACTAACTGACACAAGGTTAAATACTCAAACCTGAGCTCCGTTTAGGAGGGATGAGCTGCCCATATCCTTTGAGAGTTTCCTGCAGTGACTGCAGATAAATTACTCAATGAAGTTGGAGGCTTACTCTACTATGTGGAGCGTTTAACTCTGACCTCAGTCGTCTTATAAAGTCTTCTGAGCATTTAAAGCATACAGTAGGTGCCAAGTTGGGTTCCTTTCCAACAACCGATCCTCTCTCGAGGATAGAATGGATTAAACGGCAGCTATGAAAGCTTTGGAAAGCATTTAGTTAGCTTCCTCTGGTTTGTATCCGTCTTTGTCAACTCTCACCGTCTACTGCACAGCTTTTAGCGACTCTATAGCTCAGTGGAGCAGTGCCAGCTAAGCAGAGTATTGTTGGGACAGAGCCAGCAGCAGTCTGGGACCAGCTCCAGAGTTAGGCATCATACCTGCATATGATATGGAAACCTCCTGGTGAGCCCTGGACCCACTTAGCAATGAATTTATCCTTTATTTTGTGATGATAATTTATAATTTACTGCTTTAGTCTACTCACATCTTCCTATGAAATTCCTATTTTGAGGAATTCCTTAAAAATCCTCAAGAAGGAGGCTATAGCTATGGCCACAGTTACTCAGTATTTATACTGTGTTCTTTTTCCATTTGGACAAATGCACCAAAGGCTCATTAGTATCAATAAAGTTCCACTCATGGAACGAGACAGTGTAGGGTAAGAGAGCATGATTCTGCCATAATGCAAGGTTGCACTTTGTGGATTTAAAACGTACAGTACTGTTGTGTGTTTGTACACCTGTTAGGGATGGCACACATCTGAAAGGTTGTCATTCAGTTAACTAGTGTCTCTTACACAGCAATGAGCAAATGACTGTCATTGCATCACAGCGTATGCTTTGTTAGTTGTTTTTTATTTTAATAATAATGATCATATTCATCATTTGTATTTTTTTAATTTTATTTTTTAAGTACACTCATTGAAGTTGCATAGACTTCCATTGTTGTTTTCACTTTTTATATTCAGACTTCTCTGTTTTCTTTTTTTCACTGTAGTCTATCACAGCCTCAAGAACCATGAGGTTACAAGTTTGGCACATCAAGTCGGCATATCCGCACCTTGACCACTTTAGTGACACCAACTGGTTGAAGTTGCTGGTGCAAGTAACAGATGTGCTCAGCTTTCAAAATAATGGAGTGTTAGTGCTGGATACATGAATCAAGCAGAGTTCAGGGTACCCTATGAGACTGTCAGTTTTGGCACAATAGATTTTCAATCATGTTGGATTTTTTTTCTTACAAAAGCAATGTTCTGGACAAAGCATGAAAATTGAAGTTGGTACGTGGGCTCACTACATAAGGTGCCATAAGAACTGTGTTTGCTTGCTCAGCCCCTTTATCAGTGCTTGCAGCTATAAGAATATTATAATATTGCACCTCATGTACCTTCGACTGCTCCCTTGTATTCTCCCCAGTGGATTAATCCACGCTGGTAATTTGGCAGAGGTTTTACGCCGGATGCCCTTCATGATGTAACCCTCCATGGTGGAGAGGGGCTTGTAAATCAAACCAGGGACCTTTCATTCGTAAGGCGATTGTGTAAACCTCTACATTACAGGGATACTGACTGGGGACTTCAGCTAGCATTAAAAGATTTTCTGTGGTGAAAGTCTAAAATGTCTATTCCTGTTTGCATACCCTTAAAATTATATTTCATTATGACATTGCACCTCATAATGAAATATAATTCTAAGTGTTTGCAAACAGGAATAGAGGCTTTAGACTTTCACCACAGAAAATCTTTTAATGCTAGCTGAAGTCCCCAACTAGCTGACTATAACTGCCCGCAGTGTAAACTGACCAGGGAAACCTGTAGACTGTAAAATAGTAAGGAACAGTGGTAAATAACTGTAAATGGATGCATTTATGCAGTCTTATGTGTTTTGTCTTGTCACCCAGATTGTAAAATACAGCAGCTATCTCATGGTGTTTTCTCTAGTGGATTTTTCTGTGTATAATTGTCTGTAAAAAAGCTGTAATTGGAATTAATATCTTTGATTTTGACAGACGGGATCCAAACCTTCAGATTTACAACTGATGCTATGGCTAACTTGTTTAAGCCAATATTCCCTCTGAAAAAACATCCCCTAGAGAGCAATTGATGGAGGTGACAGAGTTTAGAGGGATAAAATGAAAGCCCTAATTCAGCTTCCCTCTCTGTCTTTGAGGTCATCCAGCTTTCAACCTCTCCTCTCTGAGGCTATATAAAGTCCGGAGCTCAGCAGGAGGGTCACGATGATGTCACCTTGTCTTGGCTTTAGGGCAATGACAGAAACATGACTTCTGCAGGTTGGCATCAGTATCCCAGAGTTTTCTTGAGTCAGTATGGACCAATGGCTAAGCAGGATCTCAATGAAAGCACATGTATTTTATGATCCAATATATATTTGCTATGTTTTTTCCCACTGACAGCAGGGTGCACTGAGATTATCTCCTGTCACTTTTTATTTCCTTTGATTGGATCCTTTCTCCCCTAGGGTCATGTAAATAATAATTCTCATAACCACTCTGTTCCAATGGAGCCTCCCATAAGCACAACAAATGCCTGAGTGTGGTTTCTCTTGAGCTGCCTTGGTTGTTCAACTGGTCAACTGGCCAGCTAATTGCAAAGCTTTATGTTACCACACTGAGGCCAACATCCATTATTCTGTTTACTCCACATGCTTAATCCCATTTAGGGTCATAGAGCTGGATCCTATCCCAGCATGTACTGGGCAGAAGGCAGAGAAGCACCCTGGAAATGTTGCCAGTTGGTTGACACAAGAGACCACAATTAACACAATGCAGCTTTTCCAAACCCACATTTTCCAGGTTGGAATTCTATGAAGGAAACCCTTGATAATATGACTCCATTGTACACTGCTCAAAAAAAATTGAAGGAACGCTTTATAAACTCATCAGATCCCAATGGGGAAAAAAAAGAAATCATGCTGAATACCCATGCTGATATGGACTGGGTAATGTGTTAGGAATGAAAGGATGCAAAATTGTTTGATGGAATTTAAAATGATCAACCTACAGAGGGCTCAATTTAAAGATACCCTGAAAATCAAAGGGAACAAATGATGTGGCAGGCTAGTCCATTTTGCTGAAATTTATTCACAGCAACTCAAAATGGTACTCATTAGTTTGTATGGCCCCCACATGCTTGTATGCATGCCTGACAACATCGGGGCGTGCTCCTAATGAGATGACGGATGGTTTCCTGGGGGATCTCCTCCCAGATTTGGACCAGGGCATCACTGAGCTCCTGGACAGTCTGAGGTGCAACCTGGCTGCATCGGATGGACTGAAACATAATGTCCCAGAGGTGTTCTATTGGATTTAAGTCAGGCAAGCATGGGGGCCAGTCAGTGGTATCAATTCTTCATCCTCCAGGATCTGCCTGCATACTCCTGCCACATGAGGCTGGCATTGTCATGCACCAGGAGGAACCCAGGACCCACTGCACCAGTGAAGGGTGTGACAACTGGTCTAAAGATTTCATCCCGATAGCTAATGCCAGTCAGGCTGCCGTTGCCTATTTCTGTGTGTCCCTTCATGGATATTCCTCCGTAGACCATAACTGACCCACCACCATGCTGAACCTATTGCAGGCAGCATAACATTCTCCATTTCTTTTCCAGACCCTTTCATGTATGTCACATATGCTCAGGGTGAACCTGCTTTCATCTATGAAAAACACAGGGTGCCAGTGGTGGACCCGGCATTTCTGGTATTCTATGGCAAATACCAATCGAGCTCCACAGCACCGGGCAGTTAGCACAGATCCCACTAGAGGACGTTGGGCCCTCAGTCCACCCTCATGAAGTTTATTTCTGATTATTTGAGACATTCACACCAGTGGCCTGTTGGTGGCTCTGGCAGTGCTCGTCCTGTTCCACCTTGCACAAAGGAGCAGGTACTGGTCCTACTGATGGGTTAAAGACGTTCTATGGCCCTGTCCAGTTGTCCTAGAATAACTGCCTGTTTCCTGGAATCTAGCTAAATGCAAAATTAATGAAGTCAGAAAAGATGAGGAGAGGAAAAGGTAAGTGGCCTCCAGCTGGAAAACCATTCCTGTTTTGAGGGGGTGTCTCATTGTTACCCCTCCAGTGCACCTGCTGTTGACTTCATTAACACCAAAGCAGCTGAAACTGATTAACAACCCCCTCTGCTACTTAAATGACCAGATTAATATCCCAAAAGTTTGATTGACTTGATGCTGTACTCTGATTCAAAAGTGTTT
The DNA here is from genome assembly GCA_015106775.1 of Etroplus canarensis. Lineage (NCBI taxonomy): Eukaryota > Metazoa > Chordata > Actinopteri > Cichliformes > Cichlidae > Etroplus > Etroplus canarensis. The sequence continues at coordinate 15,328 of VUQH01024554.1, forward strand.
CTTAAATTTTTTTTAGCAGTATATATGTAACACATAAGAATACAACTACTGAAAAATCAACCTTTTCCCTTATAGTAATATCTTAAATTTTCTGATCCTAACAAGTAGTGTAGTAAAGATGGTGAGTGGATTATCAGGAAAATCTACAATGGGATCAGCTCCTCCATCATCAAGCCTTTTAGGAATATATTTCTCTCCTTAAATGAACCCATTTATGGCAGCCAGCGCTGCTTGACTAGAGAAATACGTGTGAGGGAGAGAGCGAGCGCATCCCCAGCTTTGCCTCTAGTGAATAAGCCAATCTATTAGTGCCCCTTGTAATTCAGCTTAGTACCGAGATAGGGAAATGCTATTGTCCAAATAAATTCATTCAGACTGCACAGAAGCGAGAAGCTCCTCTCAGAGTTAATTTAAAATCACTGCACGGTTCTGCCAACGGATTGCCAGATGAACAGTTTCTGAAGAGCTGCCCCAGGGTGACTGCCAGTGGATGGTGGATGGTCCCAGACCGTGGAGAGGCATTTGACAGTGAGAAGCTCTTCCACTGTTTCATCTAAACTGCAGGGCTCATCAAAAGTTTTCCTCACTGCCGCTGGTCAGAGTTACCGAATTAAACTTGTGTGCCCTGAATACTAAAAGGCACATCTAGTTTGCCTGTGTAGTCATACTGCCATGGTGAGCTATGTACAGTAGAGAGTCTATGCAGCTGAAGCTTAGTATATTGAATATAACATTTATATTCGAACTTTTCTTTTCTTTTGAGTCCCTTTGTACACTTTGATTAAACATCTCAATCTGCAGCCACATTCATGTACAAGTGAATAGACAAATTTGGTATGAAAAGCTATGCTGCCTAATTACCAGCAAGAGAATTATGTATTTCAGACACTGGCAAACAGATCATTTTTAACATTTTGAATACAATGGCAAACATGTATGTTAACATATTAAATTTCTTTTCCCTAAGCAACATCCATTACTGGCAACTAAAATATGATTTCTGCCAGGATAGCTATGTTCTGGCACCTCAGACTATAAAAGAATGAAGATCTCACACTTTATAGATTGGGAACATGTATTTTCAGTAGATGAGCAAGGCCAAAATAATAGTTAATTGAAACAGTCCGTTTCAATTAACCATTTGGACAGCACAGTGGTGCGGTAGTTAGCACTGTTGCCTCACAGGAAGAGGGTCTAGGTTTGAATCCAGCAGCCTGTCAGCTTAGGCCCTTCTCTGTGGAGTTTGTTCTCCCTGTGCTTGTGTAAGTTCTCTCTGGGTGCTCTGGCTTCCTCCCACAGTCCAAAGACATGCAAAGGGTTAGGTTAATTGGTGATTCTGAATTGACCGTATTTGTGAATTTGAGCGTGAATGGTTGTCTGTCTCTCTGTGGTTTGCTCTGGGATGGACAGGCGACCTGTCCAGGGTGTACCCCGCATTTGCCCTGTGATAGCTGTGATAGGCTCCAGCACCCCATCAATCTGAATTGGATAGGTGGAAGAAAATGAATGAATGAATGAATGAATGAAACAATTTGGAAAATAATAATAATAATAATAATAATAAGAAGAAGACGAAGAAGAAAAGAGAGGCATATACTGTATTAACTGAAATGCGCCTCCAGGCTAAACAAATGGCTGGTCTCATTTGAGTCACTTTTTAAACTGCCTTTTTTTCAGGCTTTTTAATTTTTTATTAACTTAATTACTGATGCAGTTATTAGATATTTCCAGGATAAAAAGTAAACAATCAAACAAAACAAAATACATAGCATTGTTTGTCTGCAATAAGAAAAACGGGGTAGGAGCCAGTGTACACTACTGACAAAAAGTTAAGGATATTCGGCTTTCGAGTGAAATTTCAGGATGCACCTAAAATGCACTATAACCTTTACAGGTGACCTTAATTTGACCTTCTCTACACTTTTGAATGCACATGTCCAACTGTT
>VUQH01024555.1:2538-21918 GCA_015106775.1 Etroplus canarensis
GATGGTGTTACATTACTTTACTTTTAGGGATCCACTATATGTTGGTGTCAACTGACATCAGTCCTGTTGAATTAGATGACATGATGGCAGCAGCTGATATTTATCTTTATCTTGATTAATTTTAAAGACATGATTTTTATTTAAATATCTTTCTAAGGACAATTATTTTCCCGGCAAAGGGAAAGTGGGGTGATAAATAACAAAAAGAACCACAAATAAACAAATACACTCTCAGAATTATTCATATTTTTGACATCTTGAACAGACCAGAATTTTACAATCCCCTGTTTTGTTTTCAATATGTTTAGAAAGAAATGTCACAGCTGTCTGGAATCAGGTTCACCTTTTTCTGGTGAAGGAATTTCTATATTCTTAAAGCAGACTAAAGCTAGAACTATGCTTCTTCAAAGATACATTTAAACATTTTAGCAAACCTATGGGCTCCTATAGAACAGAGTTGAAAAAACATGCTTCATTCTCTAAAAGAAATGGGCATTCAGTATATACAGTATGTGGCCCCTTACACAACTGCCTAAACATAGCCTAGAGAAGCATACTGTAACCAAGCTTTTGTAGTTGGAAGCTGGGTAAACATTGCCACCCAGAATCAGCAGTTTTAATTACAAACTCATATATGTTAGATCCAGGGGACTAAAACGGGTTAAGAAAAGACTGTAGCCATAATGTTTGATCACTAATAGTGCAAAGGAGCAGTATTTTCAGTGTGTATACCATTTTGCTACTTACACTGGTTTGACACTTACTGGTCATAATCTAAGCAGGGAAAAAGAACACTGTCACCTTGCAAACATTAACATGAACAATAAAGGTTTCTAAATTTAAAAAAAAAAACAGAATCTGAAAATGAGTTTTGTTAAAGGTAATGCAATCCAAATGTATCAAGGACATGATAATTCTGGTGAGAGATTGTAAATGCAAAGAAAATTTTATTTGGTTACAAGAAAATTTCACAGGGCATCTTTAGCAGAGCGTTTTGGTTCCCCAGAGTTATTAGCAAGAGCAATCCAGGACTGCATACCGCCACCAATGAACACTTCTCACATTTCTATGTTTTCCTAAGGTAAAATACTTCAGGGTTTTTATTTATAGAAAGTGAAACAAAGTCAATTTTCAACAAGCTGAACTCTTCAAATTTTAAGGATTTATTTACGGTGTGTATATGCTGACATATCATTGATATTGAAATAATGAGCAGTTGCCTTGTGTCACGTTGTTGAAGAATCCTTCAGACTTTGACTACAAAAGTCAATCACTTGTAAGCTGGGCCAAATCCTACCACAGGTAAAATTTTTGTGCCAATCAATTTGTTACTAATTGTATACTCCTACAAATTTGGGAAAAAAAACATTGTGGATGTAATCATGCTTCAGTTGTTTCTGGATATTGAAATAAAACCCTAATTTCTCTGAACATACTTATGCTGCTTTTCCTTATACTTCATATATAATGAAAAGTTCTCTTGTAACAATTTCTTTATGTGATCTTATTGGCATGTCTTTTTTTTTATGTCATTACTGTGCTGCAGGTCGCCTCTCCCATGCTCTATGAACAAATGAAGACAGTCAGTCTGGTTTGAATTCAAAGCAACGTGATGTTGAACAGTCTCCATGTGCTGCACCTTCAAATAGTTGTCTCGGGGACTCCTCTGCACTGAATCAATATCCAGTTAATTTCAGGCCAAACTCTGATCCTTCAGCAGTGGCTTATACATACAGCCCTCCTCTTTGGAGGAAAACTGCTTGTGAGCAGAGCAGCTCAGGGAATAGATCAGAGCACTGGACAAACCAGATGCTGCTTTGAACATTAATCATTATGATTTAGTCTATTTTCTATTATTAGCCTTTTGCTTTACTGATTAAGATTGTTATTTGACAAACTAGAACAATTGCAATATAGAGCGCTCATTTGTCATTCATTACACTGTGGCTTAGTAGAGTGTTTTTTGTAATAGATATATGAAATTGTTTTAGTAACAGTTGAGATTAAAATCGACATTGCTTGTTTCAGAAGTTAAGCAGTCACCTTAAAATTAGACAATGAACATAAATAAATATAAATACAATGGTTTTCAAGTGATTGCTACAAGACTTACCTTGCAATGACTCTATTGCACTACATTTTTACTTTTCATCTTATTCTTTTTTTAATTTAAATCAATATACGTATCTTTATACCTGTCCATTTGCAATAAAAAAGATCCTGACTTCTTTCAAAAGACTCATCTGAAAGGGAGCACTTAGGCAATTAAATTTTCCTCACCATAATTAATCAGTGAAATCCATTATTTCTGTCTTCACAATGCAGTGCACAATGACCAAGTAATAATTGTTTTCCATAAGCCTAAGGAACACCGGTACTTCTGACAGTTTTAAATGCATTCTCTGTTCTTTGAGGGAAACTCCAACTCAGCCAAACAAACTGACTTGGTTTTCTGCCGCAAACACCTAAACATGTAATTTTTTTAAAATCACATTGTGGTAAATATGTTTTGCTTGACATATTTTGGTAGGTCAAAAAGTTCTAACAGATGAAGATTATAAGAACAAATCACAAATGAGCACTACAAAGAACTTCACAAAGCATATTGGCTTGAAAAGATCGAAAAATAATTACACAACAATTCATGATAAACCTTTATATTCTGGTAGCTATCTATTCAGTATATTTTTAAATCTCCAGTATTAAATGATAGCTTGTCATTTCAAAATAAAATACCAAATAATTCTTAAATTTACAATCCAAATATACTACTATTATATGAAAAGAGTGTCATTATTGTATTCAGGTCTAGAGATGGTTAATTTTTTCTGTAATGGCATCTGTTTTTATTTCAACAGAGTTTTAACTATTAAATTATATTTTACAAAGGTACCAGTTACATTTTTAAACACATGCTGATACTTTAACAGAGTCAGAAATATTATGTATCATTTAAACTGGAGCAGCCAAAAGAAGAAGAAGATTTACAGCAGAATGTAATGAAAGTTTTGTAATAATCACCAGCTAGCCACAACATTAAAACCATCTGCTTTCCTCATACTGCTAGAACATCTCCGACTCATCAGTACATTGACACAGAACCTCTTGGGATGTTGTGTAGGTTGTTATGTGGGCTTCATAAGATGAACTTGTTCCAGCCTATTGTGGATGGATTGATGAACATTTGAGCAGGTGTATAATTAAAGACTTTGCTAAAATACAGAGCTTAAAAGAACATCCTTTACCAGTACCAGTAATATTTAGATTCTGAATAACAGATTTGAGTTTCCTGGGCATGGATGGTGCCAGATGGCAAAACATCTCTCTCTGAATAGATGTTTTGCCATTCTTCACAAATGATTCTTGAATGAATTTCTTTTGGCTAGAGAGGTTGTGTTGTTTTACTCTATGTTTTAAAGTACTCCAAAGGTGTCCAAAACAGAAGTTACAAAGTATTTGATCATGTCATATTTTTAACTGTGTTTTTGTCTTTAAAAACTTGAGTGTGCTTGTTGTGTTTCTAAAGATTGGAGTTATCTTTATATTTAGCATTTGGTTTCAAACACACATTCATATTGCAATTCATTAATGTCATCTCTTCATCCCTTCCTGTAGTCACTTCTCAGCACACTTTCCAAATTTGTGACTGACAGTCAGGAAGAATGCTTTTCCCCATCTGGTCAAAACAAATGTATTATGTTTTTTCTCTGACTAAGCAATTTCCTGCCAAAATTTAAACAGGGTTTTTGGATGCTCTTTGGAAACATTTAATCATGTATTTTATTTTTAATGCAGTGTTCTTTCCACTTTTCGACCACCATTGAAATACAATTTTCCACAGAAAATCCCTGTACAAATTCAAAAGCACTAGTCTATCTGTGGGAGACATTCTGTTATTGACAGTATGGCTTTTCCTATGCCTTCTAACCACTAGTGCAGCTATGTTTCAACTTGTATACCATAACCTATGGATGGTCATGCATCTCATGTATTGCCCCTCTTCCATATTTATGAATTCTCACAGTCTGGTTTTTATTAGTTCAGGAGCTGTGCTGTGTGGCACAGCCCAGATCAAAATAATAAAGCAGTAAACTCACATTTTTAACTCCATCAGAAAAGTTGTTTTTACTGGCATTGGTTTGTCTGTTTGTTTGCCTTTGCATGCAACTCAAAAAGTTATGATTGGAATTTAATGACAATTATTTGAGGGGTGGGGTGTGTTATATGTGACAAAACATTACATTTTATAAGTAGGAATTTAAAAAAAAATGGCCATTATGGGTGAAGTAAACCTTTTAGTTTGCATTGAGGTGGCAGTTTGGAATCTGATTTTCAATATATTGTGCCCACATACTGTGAGATTTCAGCAATCTCATAGTCTCGCTGTAAATCACACTGTGTGACACAATGTACCTTTCGGCTGCTCTCTTGTATTCTCTACCAAGGAGTCACCACAGTGGATTAATCCGCATTGGCAGAGATTTTTACCCCGGATGCCTTTTCTGACGCAACCCTCCATGGTGGGAGGGACTTGTGTCCCCACCTGGAATTGAAACAGGGACCTTTCGCCTGTAAGGTGAATGTGCAAACCACAATAAACCTTTAAAAATTTTGATGCATGCACAGCAGACTTCATAATGATACCTGAATCATAGCCTATGCATGATATATGGCTGCAGTTCCCGCTCTAGCAAGACACAAACAAAACCTTTGCTGCTGCAACTCAACTACACTATCAGATTATCCCAAAAAAATTGCATAATTTACTGTATATGCATCTTTTTTTTTTACCCTCCGCACAAGTTCTAGTGACTATACCATTGATCTTATTGGTTTGTTAGGTTTTGCTTGCCGTAGAAATCACAATTTGAGATCCTATTTTGGTGGTGGTAACACAGGGCGCATTGTGGTGTTCTGGTAGCTGTATTGTTTAGCATAATCATTTGCATAGTGCTCTAATTTGTTATTATAATCCACACTTGGTTTTTGGCATACATATTCTGCTTATTCATCCACAAATTGTAGGTCTAGTGTCTAGTATCGTGTTCACTCACTGGGTGTAGTTTGGCCTAGTCTAGTTTAGCCTAGCTCACTTTCACCCTTACTCTTAGTAGCATTGGCTTTACACTTAGCAATAGCTTATCTGTTAACTGCACAGTTATGGCTTGTGGGTCTTCTACAGCTTCAGCAGCACCCAGCACGTCAGATGTTTATTTATTCCTTGGCCTCCTTAAGTGATAGTGCTTATTGTAATAAGCGTAGCTTGGTTTTAGCTTTGGAGGCCTCCGAACTCTGGAAATTGCTCCAGCAGCTAGCCAGGCCCCTGTAGCTTAGCCCCAGTTAGTTGTCCCCCAACTGATCCCAAGCAGTTGGAAAACCAGGCCAGCTGGGTGAGTGTGAGGAGGAAGCATAGTCAGAAACAGAAGCCCTTAGTACACCACCAGCTCGTTAAATTTTGAATCGATTTTCCCTGCTCAGTGACACTGAGGAACAAACTTGGTCATTGGAGTCATTGGAGGAACGTTAAGTTAGCAACACCAGTGGCCATAGTTCAATGTATCCCTGGGTCCAGAGTAGATAATATTCATGAAACTGCTGGCTGAGGGTAAGCATAAATATGGTGAGGTTATGATTCACATTAGCTGTAACGACACCTGGTTACATCAGTTGGAGGTCTCCAAAATTAAGATTGTGTCAATGTGTAAATTTGCTAAAACAATGTTGGATTTTGTAGTTTTCTCTGGTCTCCTCCCCAGTCTGACCAGTGATGACATATTTAGCCACCAGTTAGTTGTCCTTAAACCGCTGGCTGTCTAAAAAACAGTGTGGGCTTCATAGATAATTGGAAAACATTTTGGGGAAAACCCGGTCTTCTTAGGAGAGACAGCATCCATCCCACTTTGGATGGAGCAGCTCTCATTTCTAGAAGTCTGGTTGATTCTATTAAACATCCCAAAATGTGACTGTCCAGAGTTGGGACGAGGAAGCAGAGTTGCAGTTTTACACTCCTCTCTACAGTTGCTCTCCTCTTATCACCCCCCCCTTAAAAAAAAAACAAACAAAAAAAAAAACATCCCCATCCCCATAGAGACAGTGTCTGTTCCCAGACCACCTAAAATAAATCCACCAAAAAAATAGTAAAAGATGAGTTAATCTTAAAAATTAACAAAGAAAAAAAAATACAATCATTTTAACGGCAACAAAGCACAAAACAATTAAATGTTGACTATTGAATATTAGGTCTCTCTCTTCTAAGTCCCTGTTAGTAAATGATTAAATAACTGATCAATATACTGATTTGTTTTTTCTCACAGAAACCTGTGGCAGCAGGAAGAATACATCAGTTTAAATGAATCAACTCCCTCAAGTCATACTAATTGTTAGAATCCTCTAAGCACAGGTTGAGAAGGAGGAGTGGCAGCAATCTTTAACTCTAGCTCACTGATCAACCAAATACCTAGACAGAGTTGTACTTAATCTGAAAGGCTCACTCTTAGTTTTTATCATCCTGATTGGAAAACTCAAAAGTTTTCAGCATTTTTATATGAATTCTCTGTCTTTTTATCCAATTTGGTGCTCAGTTTAGATGAACTAATCATAGTAAGTAATTTTAACAATCAAGTAGATAATGAACTTGGCAGCCTCAGCACTGCATTTAATTAATTATTAGACTCAATTGCCTTTTCACAAAATCTAAAATAATCAACTCACTGTTTTAATCCCACTCTTGATAGTGTCCTGACATATGGCATATAAACTCAACATTTAATAATAGTATTTCCTGAAAATCCTCTTCTGTCTGACCATTTTTAAGAACATCTACACTTATTAACACTTATAATTAGGGCTTAATTATGCTGCAATAGGTTTAGACTGCTGGGGGGGCTTCTTATGATGTGCTGGGGATTCCATCCACCTCTTTTCACTCCCCATGCATCTATTTGTGACTGATGCATGTCATTAAATTCTGTCTTCCCTCTCCTATAGTCTGTTTCTCTTTGCTCTACTTTCTGTCCCCTCACCCCCAACTGGTCAAGGCAGATGGCTGCCCCTCCCTGAGCTTGGTTCTGCTGGAGGTCTCTTCCTGTTAAAAGGGAGTTCTTCTTTCCCCTGTGCTTGTTCATAGGGGTCATTTGATTGTTTCTGTTTTCTCTCTAATACTAATAATAATGTAGGGTCTTTACGTACTGTGTAAAGCACCTTGAGGTGATTTTCATTGTGAATTTGGGCTATATAAATAAAACTGAATTAAACTGATCCAAATCCAAATCATTAACCTCATTCTTTCATCTTTTGTCTGGAACAGTCCATCATTATATGACATACCCAAATTAACTTAAACACCATAAATTTCCAACTGCATAAATTTAAGTGGTATTTTTCTTGATATTACATTGAAGTGTACCTAGTCTTACACTCTGTTAATGTACAAACACAAACTCCAAAAGATTGAAGTGGTTGTATTAATTATTAAAAACTCTAATAACAGTTGATGTTGACAGTTTTCCATCATGCTCCGGCATCAGAGTGACTTTCTGTCAGATTATGATTATATTTTTATTTTTGTTATTATTTCTTCTTGTTTTGATTGATAATCCTCAAACTCAGTGCATGGCACTGACAGAGGCTAATGGTGGGAAGCAGAAAAACCACAGGATAGGGAGAAGGAGAAATAGAAAATGATGAATCTAGTCCAGCTGTTTGCTATGGCAGGAGGTTTCTGGAACTATTGTTAATATGAAGTTTGTTTGGATGTCATCCAAGAAAACTGATCATTATTTATGACAACAGCAGGAATCTCTTGCTCATCATCAGGTAGAGAAGAGTCGCCAAGAGACAACAGCAGAATTAAATGAAGGCAAAGAGTTCAGGGAAATTGGGTGGTTGCGGCCAGTTCTCATAATTGCACTTGTATTGTTCAAGACTGTATCCACTTTAGCAGTCTGTGCTTCCAAAAATGTGGTAATGTTAAAATTATTGTGGTAGTACACAAATTCTCCTATGCATGGTGTGGATAGGTCCATAAGTATTTTAACACTGTCACAATTTATGTAATTTTTTTCACTGTACATCCCCACAGTAGATTATAAATCAAACAACTTAGATGTGGCTTACGTACAGACTTTCAGCTTTAATTCAAGCAGTTCAACAAAAGTTAACAACAGTGAATGAATTATAGCCATTTTCATACATAGCCCCCCATTTATAGAGGCTCAAATGTAATTGGACAAACTAATATGATTTTAAGTATACGGTTGATTTTAATACTTGGATGAAAATCCATTGAAGTAGAGGACCGCATGAAGTCTAGAACCCATGGACATCACCAAATCCCGAGTTGCCTATTTCAGCTGGCAACCGTACATGCCGATGCCATATCATTACCTGCACCATGTTTGACAAATACTTATGGACAATCAGGTACCAAGTAGTAGGTACAACGACAATGGTGCAAAAAGAGTTCTCTGTTTTGTTTTATTTTATTAAATAACAGGATGAGAGGCCCCACTTATAGAGGAAAAAGAAAGTGTGTGGTGTTGCAGTGGTTAGCACTGCCACCTCACAGCAAGAAGGTCTGGGTTCAAATCAACCAGCCAGCTTGTCCCCTTCTTGTATGGTTCTCTACAGGTACTCTGGCTTCCTCCCATGGTTCAAATATATGCAATGGGGTCAGGTTAACTGACAATTTTAAACTGACTGTAGCTGTAAATAGTTATCTGTTCCTCTGTTTTAGCCCTGCAATTGACTGCTGACCTGTCCAGGATGTGCCCTGCCTTTCACCCTAAGACAATTGGGATAAGCTCCAGCAACCCTTGCCACCCTAAGTTGGATAAGCAGAAGAAATTGGAAATGGATAGAGAAAAATCATAATAACTGTTTTTGTGTCCATAAAATCCAAATTAGTACAAAGAAATCTAGAATAGTAGCTACTAAAGTAGGCCTCAACCAAAGTGAGGCCAACTAAACAAAAACCACAACCGAGGCAAACGTAACATAATTGACCTACCAACTAAATGACACACAAGGGCATGTATGGACAGGCTAGACTACAAGACACAAAAAGGAGAAGGAGAATGCTTTCACACAAATAACAAACCCAAGAAAATCTAATATAACTTAGTATAACAAATTAACAAATAACACATTTTCTATAAGTGAAGCGTAGGATTATATATAATCTTTTAAAAACCAAATAAACTCTTCCTTGAGGAACCCCAATGCCATGTTTCCCTGCTTCCTGTCCATTATTGGATTCTTCTGCTTCCTTTCCCTCTATAAGAGGGCCTCTCACTCAGCTAACCAATTAATTTAAAGCTTGGGGGAAACACCAGAGGTAAGCATCATTAACAGAAAAACCAAAGATAAAATTGTTAACTAAATGTGCACTCCCATATGAGAAAATTTGTCCTTAAGAAAAGGTAATTTCAAAACAAAAGGTTATGATGGTGAAAAATTTTCAACTAAACAAGAGAAATACTAATTGAATTATGGCTGGTGGAGCCACCACATGGGCATAACCGTACTTTGCAATCACAGGACCCTCCCCAAACTTCTTAAAGTACAAAGAGACTCTATCCTATATAACTTATGCTAAGTTATATAGAGGTATTTTCTAAAAAGGAGCTATGCTTCGCTGCTGAGCATTTCACTGAATTGATTACACCAGAAGAATTGTTAAGATAATTTTGGAAGAAGGGAGAACAAAAAAGCAGAAGGAAAGACTAATATATGTTGCAACTTTTACAGTGTGGTCTTCTGTAACTTAATGCAGAATTTGAAACCCCAATTTGTAAAAATTAAAGCAGAAAATGTAATTTAAGGTATTTTTCTGTTTTACTCCTAGAAGACTGCCTGATGAAGTGACATAAAAACATACGCATATGCATATGGGGGACTATGTATAAAAATGACTATAATTTTTTTTAGTTCATTAGTTCTTTTAGTTAATTCTTTTATTTCTGTTAACTAGTGTTAAGCCTCTTGAATTAAAGAAAGTGCATCGAAGTCACATCTGGACTTTTTGATTTAAAATCCACCTTAGTGGTGTACTGAGGTAAAAATACAGAAAAAATTTTGAAAATGCTGAAATAGCAATGGAAAAAAGAAAAAAAAATGCCACTGTTGAGGTTTCTTTTATCTATTTCACTGATAGAAAGAGTTTTGAGGGAGTTTTTTTCATATCCCTATTGAGTTTGTTGAGAGGGGGACATATGGCTGTGCAGACTATAACATTTTGGACAGTGACACATTTTTGGGAATTTTGCTTCTATTCATCATGACAGTGAATTTCATGTCATGCAATCAAGATAAAGTGCAAACTTTTAATTTTATTTCAAGGCCTTTTGACTTTAATCCATCACGGACTTTAAAGGATTTTCATCCACGTAATAAAAACAATCTTTAAATTTAAAATTATGTCAGTTTGTCCAATTACTCTGAACCTCTGAAAGTGGGAGACTATGTAAAAACATGGCTGTAATTTGTAACAGTTAATGCAATAATTTTTTAAACCCCTTTAATTTAAAGCTGAAATGTGCTCTTCAACCACATAGTTATTATTTGATTTAAAATCCACTGTGATGTTGTTCAGTAGTAAAATTGCAAGGACGTGCATTATTGTCCACAAACTTATGGATCTAACTGTAAAACAAGATAATGTCTTCTTTCTTACTCAGTAACTTGCAAGCAACAGTCTTTAATAACACATAATGACACACAATTTTGTAATATTTATGTAAGTAATGCTTGTGTTTTTATGAAGCCCTTAAGCCTACAAGCATTGGAATGACTTACTGTATTTCTATTTAGAGTTGTTTGCTTTATATCTCGTCACTCCAAGTAGACTAGATGGTGTCCACTGATAACTGTGGTGACATACAAAACATTAAGCACCAAAGAAATTGGATTAGCCGGCTGGTGAATGATCCTTCACGATGATAGTTCTGTAGACTCTTGGGTTTGATGTCCTTTGTTACTGTAACACAATCCTGAGTAAAACAAATACATTTAGGACTTTTTCAGCAAGCTTTTTCATATTTTGGACCATTAGATTCTTGTAAAGCAGTCATTGTCTTCCATATCTTTGCTGGCAAGGGAGCTAAATAGCAGAACAGAAATATTAAATCAACCCTCTTAATTTTCCATCATATGAATATTTCTCCTTGGACCACAAGGTAGCTTTGCACCAGTGGATGTAATATAATTTCTTTATTTTTGCAGCAGTTTTATCATAGAAATATAAACACCCACACAGTATGTTTTTAAAAAACACTTTTTTCAAATTTAAATTTCTTATAGTACCTCTATGGATCTTTCTTGCAATGTTGTAAAACACTTATCGGCCCATTTTTTAGGTTATTTTAATTGTTTACAGTAGCATTCTCAGTATTAACAGCCATGGCATAATCTTGTCCTTAATTTCAGCTTCTTCAGCAGAAATTGTCTTATATTACCCAATGCAGATCCCCTGAAAGCTGAACTGCACTGTTGATCCAGAATAATACAGCTTTAACTAAAACTCCCAGACAGCAAGCATTTCTTAAGCTCCTTGTTTTACTTTTTTGCTATTATACAACAAATAGGCAATTGCTCCCTCTCATATGTTGCTGTAAACAAAAGTATTTCAATTACCTCTCTTGCGTACTCTGCTGTGAAAAGCTGGACTGTTTAAATAGCAGAGCACAACATAGTCTATAAAGAATGCTGTGCTGTACTATAGCTGTTTTTGGAGTTATTCTTCAGGTGAATCTGGAGGTGTTTTACCACAAATTTGGTACTTCTGCTTCAGATGATGTGTTGTTTTGTAATTGCAGCGAAAAACATCATTGTGCCCAGGTTTCAGTGTTCCTATTTTTCTTTTTTCTTTTTAAAGAAAGAATATCCTTTTGTTCCTACTTTAAGATCTGATGTAATTGCTGCATTGAAATTTCAATGTGTTATACGATTTTTATGTACAATCCAACAGATTACCATTGCTTGTTACAGAGCCAATTTAATTGTTCAGACAATCAATCTTTAACTACCCAAGAGCTCAAACTGATGCATTTGAAGTTCAAGACAGAGTTCGTTGCTTCCCCTGTTGCAATTGTAAAGGTCATTGAAATATCTAGAGTCCCGGCACTGTGGGATTTTCCCCCTTTTATTTTCTTTCTAAGTTTCACAGAGCAGGAAAAGCCAGTCATGAGATACAGGAATGACATCCTTCAGACGAGACTAGATTTTTAAAAAAAGGTTGTATTTGAGAGCCTAAAAATGGATCCTTTGTTGGTACTTATTTTTAGTGAAGTAGAAATGACGCAATGCAGGTATAAGGTTGTTTTCTATTGCCTGTACTCATTGAAGTAGCATTGAAATTCATCAGAATCAGAATACCTTTTTTTTATTTTGGGGTGGGGGGGCAGCATTGTGTTACAGACACTCAGTTAAATCTGAATAAATATAAATTTGAAAGGCAATAAATATAAATTAGAAAGTTAAGAAAATTATGATTAAAATGAGTAAAAAATACACCTGTCTGTATGAACTGCATAATAATATGAAAATTGTATTAATATATTTATTCATATCCACTCATCCACTCTTTTCTATATTTTATCCAAGTGCATCTTAAAGTATCTTCTAGTATCTTCCTGTTTAAATAAAATATATGCAATAATAACTGTGTAATAACTGTGTAGTAACCATGCAACCTCTATGCAACCTCTGATATATGACCATAATTGCTCCTCCTGTGGCTATTATAACTGCACAAATGTTTCGACTCACTGTACATAAAATTTGTTACATTTTTATCTTCTTAAATATACAGCCATCTCTAAAAATATTTGTTTATTTATGCTGAATGAACAAGTGCCTGTAATGTCCCCTGGGATTATTAAATTATTCCGATTCTGATTCAGTTAATTAAAACCTCTGAATTTTTATTTTGTAAACATTCAGAAATTTGTCTCAAACTTGGAGTGAGACAATCACAATTGTTTCAACTAACTGACAGCAAGTGTGCATATTTAAACTATGAAACACCGAAATTTTTACAAGAGTTTGAAATTAAAATAATTTCTGCTGTTCTGTTGTAAAATTCACATAATGAACTAACAAGCACAGTAAAAAGATGTTCAGCACCTGCAACAGGTTGCCAAATCTTGAAAAACAGGGAGAAAGCAAAAGAAAGGAGATAAAGAATTCTTAAGTGGATGTCCAAAACTAGAAAAGCACTCATAGACCTCCTTTGTTCCTGATAACTTGTCAAACAGATAGATGAATCCGTGTTCAAATAATAGACCTCCACCAAGCGTGATCCAAGGCATGATCATCAAAGGCAACAACATTAAAGGCATGGTCATCACAGTGCCTTTGATTATCACAAATGCATACAGATATCTGATATCACTATTACTTCAATAGTAATTGATTTCAGGATTTTTTGTTTGGCATGATCCCATCACCCGATTCTTCCCAAAATTTTATCACCTCTTCCTTTTATGAAGCCGAATCCATAAAATAAAAAAAATCTGCCAAATCCGTTCATAAATTTTGGAGTTATTTTTCACACAAATAGACAAACAAACCAACAGCAACAAAAACATATACCTCCTCCATCTTGGCGAAGGTCAATAATTTTCTTTCTAAATGGTGAATTGGACATTGGTGTTCCAAGTTATCAGATGAGCCAAAGCTTTGTTAGCAACCTCCATTTATAAACTGTGTGGAAGCAATGCACAGACAAACATATGAAACACTAAAAAACTAGAAATTCACTTAACAAAACTGAAGCACAAACTTCTTGGACTGCAAGCCATAGTATGTATAATGTACCTGAGGCCGTTCTCTTATATTTTCCCCGAGGGGTCTCCACAGCAGATTGATCTGCATTGGTAATTTGGCAGAGGTTTTGCAATGGATGCCCTTCCTGACGTTACCCTCCATGATGAGAAGGGCTTGTGTCCGACAGATAATTAAATTTCAAAAACGCACCAAAAAGCACACTGGCGTCATGGTCCCCTGCCTTCTGGTCGGCTCTGCTCTTTTTGTCTCTGTCTCTCTGTGTCTCCCCCTCCCCTTCTGTGCCTTCTGTGTGTGTGTGTGTGTGTGTGTGTGTGTGTGTGTGTGTGTATTGCAGTGGGTGTGGCTATCAGGAGAAAGCTGTTGGCTGACCTAGTTTCTGGGCCCCTCTCACCTGGTGGGTGATTGCTCCACACCTGCTTTGCATACGATCATTATGGCTGCCTATTATAAGGCAGCTCTGAACATCGCTTCAGCGCCAGATCGTTGAGTCCCCTGATGCTGACTATGCTACGGATCTTCTGACTCTCCTTTCTGTGTGTTTGGATATCTGCTCTGGCCAAGCTCCTTTTCCTGCCCAGTCAGCTTCATTACCTGTTACCAGCGTTCTGTGTGCTAGATTACCAGCTCGGCATCCTGCATTTGAGTCCAGTACCTTGCCACGGTCATGACAGTTACATTAGCAAACTACTGTAAAAAGAAACTTATTCAGCTGTCCAGGAAAAGGATACACCAGCTAACGATAGTGATGCCTTCCACCTGGTTAGAATCTGGCATACCCTTAGTGACAGACTGGAAGTACTGGAGTGGATTTAGATACCAATTATTTCTTAAATGGAAGAAACAAAGTTGAAATGAAGTACACAAACAGTAAGTTTGATCACTTGAGCTCATGACAATGCTGCTTGGATATAAGAGCACCAAGGCAATAAAACATTCTGTTTTTTGGTTTCCTTGATTTTTGGTGGATTTTTTGTTTTTTCCTTCCTTTGTATTTTTTTCTTTTGTAAATAAAGCACCAAGTACACACAGAATTTGGAATCACTACTGTAAACATACTTCACAAAAATCTCAAAGAATTAAAAAAAAGACTGTACATTTGAATATATGCATATCTGACAGTCATAGCACCACTCGCTCATCACCACAGTTCTACACAGTATACAGCACATTCAAGATACTAGCTTTAGTTTTAAAGTCATCCCTTTGTTGCCACCCATTTCTTCTTCTGGTATTACCTCTCAGCTTCACCTCTGTAAATTGTGGCTGGCAATGCTTTTTCCATCTGTCATCACTCATTCCATGTACCTTCAGAGATTATAAGACCTTTTTTCAGACATTGCTGGCATTTGCAATTGCCCTCTATCAAAAAAGGAAAAAAAAAAAGGTTGCGAACCGGCAGCCCCTTTGCTATCATTGTCACACATTCTGCCTTGAGGAACAACCAGGCTAACACTGATGCCCTCTTCAATGCAACATCGCTGATAGCTTGAGTGCATGAAAAGAGCACGCATGCATACGCCATAATTTAAGACATTATAAAAAAACCTTTAGGCATAATGCTTTAAGACTAATTTTTAACTTTAAAATACAAGTCGTTCCTTTTTTATTTTATTGTGTTTTCATTTATTATTGGTAACTTGGCAGCATTGTAACACATATGTAACCACAATCAAAATTGAATTAAAAGACAGGAATAGTGTTGTCATTGTTCCTATTTTGTCTACACTTCTCATCCACATTTTGTTGTATGTATTTTTTTTGTTCACTGTGTGAAAGGAAATATAAAATGTGATAAATAAACTCAGCTTGACCCCAAATGCAAACTTTTTCTAGAAATGGCAAACTGCTCATGGAATTAAACTAGACAGAAAAGAGGAAAAAGCTAAATAAAGCTAAAAAGGCTGAACACTTTAAGAAACACACAGAAAAGAATTGATGCTGAATGCTGTAAGTGGTGAAAGGCCCATTTCTGAAAATGTGATTCCAGTTAGCTTAAGAAACCAGCATGAAGGTCTTCTAGAAATCAATAGAAGCTCCCCTGTGTGTAAGAGCAAGTCAACAGAGCAGCACAGAGTCGGGGCATACAGATGATATTTATGTAGAGGGAGGCTGCCAACAACCACCAGGGACCATGTATAATTCTGATTCATACATCATAAAAGCAGTGATGTAGTAAATATGAGGCATGTTCATTTATTCAATAAGAATGCATGCAGCAACAGGTCAGCACAGGAGAATTGTTTAGTATGCCACCTTTAAATATTCATGTGCACAACCTCAGGATAGTGTGTCTTATTCTTTGTAAATTTCAGAGATAGTCTCTGAGCACACAAAAACACACACTCATCCATTCGGGTCTGCACATGCTTGTTTGTGGACTTTGTGTGAGGTTCTGTGAATCACGGGTCCAACTTGATGTAGAACAGATTGTGTGCATTCGTGTCATTAGTTGTGTTCACATGAATCCAGTCAACAACATCAACGATGGATGTCTGTGGTATTTACAATTAGCAGGTTTACCAACCTCATGAATAAATGTATGACATGTGCTCACCATTTACTCTAAATGATGTCCCTTTCGACGTAATTTACATACATTAGAAGACACTGCATTACCTAAGGACCTTTTATACATTTGTCTCCCAAAGCTGAAAGGTGTAAGCATAATGGCTTTCCTACAGCCATGTAAAACTGGTTAAAACATACATGTTACATGTTTCTGTTTTTCTTTTCTATGCCCCCCTGAAGGAGATCCTTCTGGTTTTAATGGTTATTTTAATTGCTGATGTTCCAGTAGAATACTAATAAGGTTAGTAATTAGTGCAACATGAACTGTAGCTCAGTGTGGACATGAGTTGGTTTTGCCTTTTAAAGAGTCTGCAAAATGGAACTGAAGCCCCTGGCAGGGAGAGGACCTTTAAAATTAGCATTTGGATTGTCTGGTCTACAAATTTTACACTCTAAGAACTACTGCAACTCCAAGAATGTCACAGCTGACCGACCTTTATTGTTGTCAGATTTTTTTTTTTAAAACAGCTAGCTTAACATCAGGCTGACCAGCAGACAGCTTGTTGTGGGTTGTGATAGGTCTGTCTATGTGAATATATAAACCCAGTTTAGTAGGTCTTCCATCCGTCCAGATGGCCCTTTGAATTATATGCTTTACGTGGGATAATGAAATCTCACTCACTATCCAACTGCTTTCTATTGAATTAACATGATAGACATCCTTCCTTCTCACAGCTTGGGGTGTCATCATCCTAACCAGCAATCCCTGTTCATTGGCCAATCAATCACAGACAACTAAGGCAATAAATGGCTCTGAAAGCCAAATAACCATCACAGCACGAAAAGCAGGAATGATACATGGCAGGGTTATCCTTGCATTACTGTTCCTCCTAGAATGTACTTTACTTTTGTGTCACTTCGAGAGCTTAATTTATTGTATACCTTAGGGATTTAATTGATTTTTCTATCTTGTACTATCCTGATGTGGCTGGATGAGTATCACTAGTGAAGTTCACCCAAGATGATAATTTCCCCTTAGAATTTCAAACATAATGAAAGAGTTTAATAAAAGATCACTGACAAGGCCAGTGCCTTGGCTGCAATGGTGAAAACCCCATGAGTGCATTTCCAAGGTATTTCTCTGTGGCCAAGAAGCACTATTGAAAAGATATAAGGTAAAAAAAAAAATACTGTCAGAAATCAAATGGAAACAGGACAAAATTAAAAGACTACTTATAATATGATTTAGCTGGTGCTGTGTACTGAAGGAAATAAACCAGTGTAGGTGAATTTATATTCTCAACAAGCTGTCCATTTTTAAGTCGCAGCGAAAGGGTGGCAGCAGTTGTTCTTGGATGTTTCCCAATAGGAAGAATAAAACAGGCGTACTGCCATCATCCTGTTTTTAGCCATGAAATCAATACACACTTGGGCTGCATGAACAGAAGAGCTGCTTTCTGGCAAAGACTGTTCTGCTTTTGGATGGAGGCATGAAATCAGCATGAACGTAAGAGCATCTAATCAAAAAATAGTGTTATCACCAGATAAGACTGTCTGAGATGAGGCTTATTAGATTATACTACATATATCCGATCAGTCTCCATTAAACATGTCATTTAAAATCCACTATTTCCAGATTTCATTTTTTAAAAATAAGTTATATGGAAATACACTCACGTGAAAAAGAAAGTACACCCTCTTTAATTTCTGCACTTTGAATTGAAAGTCAAAAAGGAGAAGCTGTGTGTGAAAAGTTAAGTTCACCCCATAATTGTCAAATTCACAGCATATACAGTCAAATGGAAAAGATTTTCATAGGACTCAATGCAGTCTTATGAAAAAATAAGTACACCCCATGATTCAGTAGCTTATAGAACCACCTTTTCAGCAATAATTTGAAGTATTCTTTTTCAGTATGACTTTTTAAGCCTCTCATGTTGTGGAGGAATTTTGACCCACTCTTCTTTACAACATTGCTTCAGTTCATTGGTTCATTCATTTATGCACAGCTCTCTGAATTTGGCACCACTGCATTTAGATCAGGTTGACGTCTAGACTTTGACTGAGCCATTGCAACACCTTGGCTCTTTTCCTTTTTGGTCATTCTATCGCAGGTTGGCTGCTGTGCTTCAGACCATTGTCCCATCGCACAACCCTGTGTAACCAAGCTTTAGCTGTCGTACAGTCACACATTTGACTCTGGAATACCTTGGTATATAGAGGAATTTATGGTTGATTCAATGACTGTTAGGTGTTCATGTCCTGTGACTGCAAAACAAACCCAAATAATCACTCCTCAACCATTGTGCTCTACAGCTGATGTGAGGTGTTTGTGCTGATATGTTATGTTTCTGTTTGTTTTGGGCCAAATGTAGCATTGTACATAATGGCCTAACATCCCACTTTGGTGTCATCTGGACATTGTTAAAGACGTTCCATGGTTTGCCCAGATCCAACTTTGCAACTTTGTCATGTCCTTCAATCTTTCTGAACAAGCCATTCTTGTTCAGTGTTTTTTTAATTGTACTGTCATGAACTTTAGCATTTAGCATGCTAACTGAGGCCTGTAGAGTCTGAGATGTAGATTTTGGGGGTTTTACAATTTCTCTGAACATTGCATGATTTGATCTTGGGTATCCAGTTTTGTGAAGATTGGAAACTGACGTGAATGTTTCTACTTGTGAATAATCTATAGAAATGGCCTATATAACCGTTTCCAGCATGATGGCAAGCAGCAATTGCTTCTCTAAGATCATTGTTGATGTCATTCCTCCTTAGCACTGTGTTAACACAATTGAATGCTCCAGACCAGCAAACTACCAAAAGTTCTGCTTTTATAGAGGTGCTCACACTTGCTGATAATGAAATAATCAAGGAAATTTGATTAGCAGCACCTGCCTGCTACTTACATTGTTAATTCCTGCAGAAGCAAGAGTGTACCTAATTTTTCCAACACTGCTTCTTTTTTTTTTTTTTTAGGTTTTTTTTTTGCCAATATATTTATTGTCTTTTTCAAAATTATTTCACAAAAACAAAACAAAAAAAAATACAAAAAAAAAAAAAAAAACCAAAAAACACAAAAAAAAA
>VUQH01024558.1:9229-24815 GCA_015106775.1 Etroplus canarensis
CAACCGCCAATAAAATTTAAAAGAAGAAGAAAAGATATTTTCTTTTAAGCTTTTCCTTTGATCTTTTCCTTTGATCTCTCTTTTGATCTTTTCCTTTGATCTATCAAGTCTATCGCTCAAGCAAGCCATGAAGCCACTGACCGAGTCCGGCTGTAGCAAAAATCCCACCACAGTATTGCATTGTCTACTTCATTCTTTTGATAGTACTTTATCCTTTAAAGTATTTAAAGAAACAGGCAAGCTGTATTTAAACTGTTTTTACGGAGATGCAGAGGACATGATTAGGGGATACAGGTGGTGTTGCTTTTGTGCAGATGTTGAAAATATGTCTGGATTTCACGCTCGTCCAAGCGGACTGTCTGACGGCATTAACCACTTTGCCTTTGTCCACCTTATTCATCTCACCTTTCCCTTTCCTCTTGCTTTTCCTTCCCTCTTCCTGTCCTCCTTTCCTTTTTCCTGCCTTCCTACCCCACTCCAACCCAGAGAGCAGTAGGCCAGAGAAGAGAGAGGTCAAATGTCCCACGCCTGGGTGTGATGGCACAGGACACGTGACTGGTCTTTACCCCCACCACCGCAGCCTGTCAGGCTGTCCGCACAAGGACAGGATCCCCCCAGAGAGTGAGTTTTTTGTTGTTGTTTGTTATTTCCACTACTCAGAAGATGAATGTGTAGTTTAATTTTGGTTTCTTTGTTTTCTTGAGTGTTTGATCCATCTGGTCTACTTCATATAAAAGAAACAAAACAGCTCAGGAACCACAGAATCTGTGGTTCCGTACATCTGTCTGGAGCATACTGGCCATTTTGACTGGTTGAATTTTGAATGAAAGTCAAGGCTAATTTGCGGTACTGCGTTGGTCCTTCGGATAGCTTACACACAGCTTTGCAGACCATCGTCTACATTTTGTAGTCATTTACTGTCACCAGGGGTTAATCTCACAAACAAATGGTCTCTGGGCTACTGTTGCTTGCTTTTGTTCGTCCTTCAGCCAGCCATGGCGAAAAGAGGAGTTATACAAAGAGCTGAAGTAAAGCTGACTGTTAAAAATAATGAAATGTGACCACTTCAGCTGATCTTTGATCGCTTTTCGTACTTCTCTCTGTGTCGCTCCCTTTCCTGTTCTTCTTTTCAACCAATCAGCCATCCATGCTGAGCTATGTGCTTTTGTAGTACAAGCACATCTGCATTGGTTCATTCCTCGCTGCTTTGGCTCTGCTTAGGCAAATACCAATGCAAACAGACGCAGCCACAGCACCGTGAATCAAGCATCAGACATCTGGCCTCAGATGTCATTTAATTCTACTTTGTATTAAGTGGAATTTGGGGTGAAATGATACAGAGCTAGTGCCTGTGTTTGGTTCCTTCTCTAAAAGGAACTACTGTAATTGTCATTTTTAGCTAATTCAGCTGAAGGGCAGATGAGCTTATGCCATGGTTAGGTCTGTTGGTCCATCCATCCACAATTTACAAGAATTGCTACTCCTCCTAGAGTATTGGTCAGAATTTAATTAAACTTACACACATTAATCACCTAATGAACCTTCACCCAAACTGTACTCAAGGTCAAGATAAATTTATTATTTATTGTTTGACATGTACTTTTCCATTTTCACAAGAATCGCTACTCCTCCTAGAGTATTGGTCAGAATTCAGTGAAACTTGCAAACAATGATCACTTAATGGGTCTTCATCTAAACTGTCCTCAAGGTGAAGATCAAGGTCATATTTGTTGTTTTACAGGCAATTTTTCCATTTTCACAAGAATGTCTTCTAATGGCATTGTTCTGGATTGTAATATTTATAAAAATGAGTGTTTGAAAACTTATCACTTCCCTTCTGTACTTCACACATTACAGTAACCTGTGAATTGTGAGGGATCATGAGCCGGATGAGCTACTACATCACCGATGTTCTGGTTATCAGCTATTTATTCAAAAATAGACAGAAACTCAATTATTTTATTGTAGGTGGGGAGGGACCAATATTTATATATTATTTTCAACCATTTTCATACTCCTTACTTATTGAAAAGAGTGGTTTAAATTATTTGAAATGGATTGTGTGTTTTCTCTGATCATTTGATTGCATGTCTTCTTCTCAGTTCTGGCCATGCATGAAAATGTGCTGAAGTGTCCAACTCCTGGCTGCACTGGTCAAGGCCATGTTAACAGCAACCGCAACACACACCGCAGGTATAATCTCACATACTTTACACTGTACTGTGCAGATGAGAATTGTTTGTGTGAGTGTGTGTATTTCTGCAGGTTAGAGTGTTGTGCACTTTATGTACTTGCAAGCTTGTACATTCATGTGGGCAGGACAGCAAATATGTCAGCTCACATCAGTACAGTGATGCAGATTTACATGGTCAGCGGTCTGTTCGCCTTGTAATATTCATCTTCTTTTTCCTCCTCTGTCCCTGCAGTCTTTCTGGTTGTCCCATTGCTGCTGCAGAGAAACTGTCCAAGAGCCACGATAAGCAGCACCTCTCTCAGCCAGGCAGCGAGCACCTCAAAGGAAGTCCCAATGACAGAGTGCTGAGGTAGGTCTTCAAAAAAAGTACCCAAACACACAGTTCAGGAATTTTTTTTTTTTTTTTTGCCTGAGTACATTAGGGATGTATGGAGCCTTAATGCTGAGAGTGGAAAACAGTAGGAACCCACTGATACATATCGGTCGATATGTCAACCCAGAATTTCGTAAACGGTTCAACAGGTTCTGCGAACAAGTCAAAAATACAGTGGCTTGCAAAAGTATTCAGCCTTCTTGGTGGTTTTCTGATTTTCTGCATTACAATCTGTAATTTAAAGTATTTTTTTAAATTTAATTTAATGTATTGGACCTATACAAAATAGTCCAAATTGGTGCAGTGAAATGAAAAAATATATTTTAAAATACCTAATAAATAAAAAACCAAAAAGTGGTCCATATGCATATGTATTTACCCCCTTTGCGTCGAAGCCCTATGTCACTGCACATGAAAAACATCCCCCACAGCGTGATGCTACCACCACCATGCTTCACTGTGGGGACGGTGTTGTTGGAGTGATGAGAGGTGCCGGGGTGGTATCAGACATAGCATTCAAAAAGTTCAATTTCAGTTTCATCTGACCAGCAGACCTTCTTCCACATGTTTGGGGAGTCTCCCACATGCATTTTGGCCAACTTCAAACATGCTTACTTGTTTTTTTCTGTAAGCACTGTCTTTTTCTGGCCACTCTTCCATAAAGTCCAGCTGTGTGGAGTGTTCAGCTTATATTGGCCCTGTGGACAGATACAGCAGTCTCTGCTGTGGAGCTTTCCAGCTCCTTCAGGGTTACCCTTGGTCTCTTTGTTGCCTCTCTGATTAATGACCTCCTTACTTGGTCTGTGAGTTTTGGTGGACGGTCCTCTCTAGTCAGGTTTGCTGTGGTACCTTATTCTTTCCATTTCACGATCATGGATTTAATGGTGCTCTGTGGGATTTTCACAGTTTGGATATTTTTTTATAATCCAACCCTGATTTGTTCTTCTCCACAACTTTGTCCCTGAGCTGTTTGGAGAGCTGCTTAGTTTTCATGGTGTGTCTTGCTTGGTGGAGCCTCTTGATTAATGGTGTTGCAGACTCTGTGGCCTTTCAGAACAGGTGTATATATACTTAGATCATGTGATACTTAGATTGCACCCAGGTAGACCTGTTTTAACTAATTGTATGACTTCTGAATGTAACTGGTAGCACCAGATCTTATTTAGGGGCTTCATAGCAATCCATATGCATGCACCACTTTTCGTTTTATTTTTAGATATTATTAAAGTATGTTTTTTAAAATTTTCTTCATCCATTTGGACTATTTTCTATTACTATTAGGTCCATTTCATAAAATCAGGAAAATCAATTTAAATTACAGGTTGTAAAATAAAAATAAAAATAAAAAATAAAAATATGTATCTATAAATCTGGCCTGGGCAGAATCTGAGACCCCGTCTATTTATAATGCATGAATGAGGGAACAGGGAAGGGTGGTGGAATGAAATAAATACCAACATAGAAAATTAGATGTAAAATTAAATGTAATTGACTTAATGAACATATAGTGAAAAGTTCTCATTTTAATCAGCTGATTGGAAGTTATTGGAAAAGTATGAAGCTTTTTAAATTTATTTTTACACTTAATTCTAACTATTTAACCATCAGTACTAATAACCGATTTGTGTGATAACAATTCTTCGCCTTTTGTCCTCTTCGGAAGCCTCTGGATGAGATGATGAATAGCGGGAACCAAGGTAGACTGGGCACAGTGACCCTTTCACCTACATAAAAGCTGTCTCCTCCAATCCAAGCCCCTCACAGCTGAGTCCTTGTCAAGGTTAGCTGCTTTACTGCTGAGCCACATTGAAACCACAGAGACAGTCCTGACCTTGGTTACTGTGCCCCTGATGAGAGGTGGAGCCTGGCCCGTGAATGGCTCAATAATAACAAGAAAGTCTTGAAACATCCTGGCTGGCAGGCTAATCATTACTGTCACCTCGCATGCTAAGATCTCTTTATCTCCATTCATCTCCCCCAACTGGCCAGGCGCCGCGATCCCGGCCAAAAGAATGATAATTAGCACAAACCAGACACTGGTATTATGCTAAGTCCACGCTCTTCCTCATTGGTATTTTAATTAATAATGCAGCCGATAAGCTAATTATGCAAGTTATAGGGGCATTGCGGGGGGATAGGAAAAAATAATTGCTTTCCTTGAGGAAAACCTCATCAGTGGTTGGACAAAGCATCGAGTATTAAAACATAATAAGGCTTGCTTTGTTTTTCCTTCTCAGATTGTTATTCAAATGAGCTCGCTTGTCTCTTATATGCGGAGCTGTCGAATTCTTCCTTCTAATGGAATCCGTGTTGAATTAATACGAAAAGAAAAAAGTCTCCTGTGATCGGCTGTAGCTCTGTTTATTGGTGCGCCACCGTGTGATGGCCACCCCAGCCACTGTCTGTCTGCGGGTCAGGTCATGTAGGATATTAATGAGCGGGATGGTTGGAGAGAAAGCCTGAGAAAGGGCCTCAGTGGTACGGAATTCAGACAAGGATAAAAAGGGCCAAAGTGGGTGGAGGGCTTGGAGATAAGATGGGGGGGGGGGATGC
This sequence comes from Etroplus canarensis, assembly GCA_015106775.1. NCBI lineage: Eukaryota > Metazoa > Chordata > Actinopteri > Cichliformes > Cichlidae > Etroplus > Etroplus canarensis. The sequence goes on from VUQH01024558.1 coordinate 14,350, forward strand.
AAAGAGAAGAAAAGAAAAGCAAAGATGAGGAAGGTCACTCTGCTCCTCCCGCCTCTGCCCCCCCTCCTCTCGCTCTCGCTCTTTCTCCTTTCTTTCACCACTCCCCCTTCTTTCAGTCCCAATCTTCTCTCCTCCTCCTCTCTTCTTTCTCTCTCCCCACGCCCTTCCGCCTCTCCCTGGTCTATCAGTGGATTTACGCCAACAGGTCTGACAAAAGCCCAGGCTCTCCAGGAAAACGAGAGGGCTTAAAGCTCATAAATTCCATGCTGTACAACATGCAAATGTGCCCTCTGCTGATAAGAGAGCTTTTAATCCTGCTGCACTCCTGCTAAGTACACCATTGCCCCTATCTTCACTCTCTCTGTTTCACTCTACTTTTTTCTCTCATTCTTTTATTCCCTTTTTCTCCCCTCTCTCTGTTTGGTTTTTTTGTGGGTCACTTTATTCCATCAACCCTCTTTTTATTTCTCATCTGCTCTATTCTCGCTGCTTTATTTTTGGCTTTAATCCCCAGCCCCACCCTGACGTCCTCTCTCTCTCTGTGCCCCTCTTCCCCTGCAGGCCCATGTGTTTTGTGAAGCAGCTGGAGGTGCCCCAGTACGGCAGCTACAGGCCCAACATGGCGCCGTCCACGCCTCGCGCCAACCTGGCCAAGGAGTTGGAGAAGTACTCCAAGGTGTCCTTCGATTATGCAAGCTTCGACGCTCAAGTGTTCGGGAAGCGCACGCTTGCTCCAAAGATGTCCACCAGCGAAACCTCACCCAAAGCCTTCAAAAGTAAGATGGAACCCCTCGCTTCTTCTTCTATTTTTTTTTTTTAATTTTCACTCTAATGACTTATGAAAAGATAATTTTTATTAAATATGAAGCTTACATAACTTATATATTACAAATCAGTTCTAGGACTTTTTGATTGTCTTGTATGTAATAACTGGTAAACCTTTCCAGGCTTTTATCATAGCATCTTTTATCGATTGTCTGTTTTGTGGGGTTTCTCCCTTTTGTCTCCTCTTCAGGAGCTGAAATGCATGTTGAATTGGGTTAAGATCTGGTGATTGACTTGGCCAGTCCAAAACCTTCCATTTTTGTTTCCCTAGTGAGTTCCGTTGTTGAGGCGGTGGCGTCTTTTGGATTATTGTCTTGGTTCATAAAAAGTTCCTCCTGATTAGTTTGGATGAATTACTCCATAATGTAGCAGACAATATGTTTAGGTAGACTTCAACCATCACGAGTTACATCATCAATAAAAAAGACTGAGTCTATTCCAGGAGCAGCCATGCAAGCCCAAGACATGACCCAACCTCCACCATGCTTCACACATGAACTTATAGGTTTAGGATCATGAGCAGATCCCCTCTTTCTCCATACTTTGGCTTTTTCATCGTTTTTGCAATTTCCCATTTGACTTTCTGAATTTTACTGCCAATGACAGGTTTGCATTCTGAAGTACACCCTCCAATCTATATTGTTGTTCTCTAAGTCTCCTTTGAACAGAGGACTGTAATATTTCCATCCCCACTCTTTGGAGGTTCTTCATGATGTAACAGACTCTTGTTTTGGGGTTTTTGCCTGTTTTGCCTGCCTGTGATGCATGTTGCTCAGCACACTGGTGGTTTCCTTCTTTTTCCAAATTGCAGTACTGGCTATACCCAATGTTTTTTAACTACCTCTCATAGATTCCCTTTTCCCCTTTTCTGAGCTTCTGAGCTTCAGAATGGCAGGTCTTAATGTTGGTCTATACCCTTCTTAACTACAAACCCATCGTTCACAGATGGAAGCCAAAGCTTAAATTGAGAGTAGAGAGTAGGAATCACTCTTCCATGACACACCTGACTGACAAGAAACCAGTATTTCAGGACCTCACTTGACAAACTGGGTGGCTTGAGAGCTCACACAGCAAAAACAAATGAATTGTCCCTGCTGTTCCAAGACTTCCAGAGGAGACTGTATATATAGTGGATATATATATAAGACATGGACTATAACACCTGTAATTTTTTTTTCCATTTCAACCAACACAAAGCAGGCAAATTGAGCCTAATCTGGCCTGCATGCGGCTTTCACAGCCTTGTCAAATATTGTGTGGGCCAGACGTGGCCTGCAATTCATGACACACCTGACATCTGGCCCATATGAAGTGAACATGTGACGGGGCTGCAGCAGCCACATTCACCCTCAGCGAAATCCAAAATGAGGACCAAAGGAAACTGAAGACGTGGGACAAATTTTGACCAAACATTAATTGCTATACGGGATAGCTGGACATGTTAATTTGTGTGACTCCTCGGTCACAGAGTTGGATTTTTCAGCGTTTTATTAATAGTTCAAAATGCTACTGTGCCTTTGCTCCAGCCTGACTCATTAGCTGATAACCTTTACTGTTCAGACTAACTGAGTGGGCGGACGTGCACACAGCAGTGTACAAATTTCAATTAGTGTTCCACAGAACGTTTGGCATTTGTACACACTGTGGCTGATTACAGTAACTTTATGATTCCGTCTGCATGCCCTTAGCAGCGGCCGTGGTCATGTGCCGGTAACGCTACTTCCCACAACACTGGAGCCACTGTATAGAAAAAAGTATTGGGCCACACCTCTTAATCATTACATTCACCTGTTTCATTCAATCCCATTGCCACTGGTATATAAAACCAATCACTTATCCATATAGTCTGCCTAGATGTACCAACTGTAAGTGGTTTTAGTGCAAAGTGGAAGCATTTAGGAACCATGGCAACTAAGCCATGAACTGACAGAACACGTAAAGTTACAGAGTGAGGTTGCCAAGTGCTGAGGCGCGTAATGCGCAAAAGTGGCAAATGTTCTGCTGACTCCCAAATCTCCTCTAGCATTAACATCACCACAAAAACTGTGCACCGGGAGCTTCATGGCATGGGTTTCCTTGGCTGAGCAGCTGCATGCAAACCTTACATCACCAAGCACAATGGAGTGGTTTAAAGCACATTGCCGCTGGACTGTAAAGTAATGGAAATGTAACAAATCATTGGGTTTGGTGAATGTTAGGAGAATATTACCTGCCTAACCGCACTGTGCCAACTGGGGTTGACCTGGGCCTCTTATCTCCAGTGAAGTAAAACCTTAATGTTTCAGCTCACCAAGACATTTTAGCCAATTCTTTGCTTCCAACTTTTTGGGAACAGTGTAGAGAAGTCCCTTTTCTGTTCCAGCATGACTGTGCCCACTACACAGAGCAACCATAAAGGCATGGTTGAATAAGTTTGGAGTGGAAGCCTTAACTGGCCCACACAGAGCCCAACAAACACCTTTGGGATGAACTACTACAGAGATTCCCTCTTGTCCAACATCACTGTCTGACCACACAAATGCTCTTCTGGATGAATGGGCAATATGGGGGCAAAAATTTCCACAGACACACTCTAAAATCTTATAGAAAGGCTTCTCAGAAGAGTGGAAGCTGTTATAGCTACAGACAGGGAACCGTCTCCACATTATTGCCTATGTATTTAGAATGAGATATCATAAAAGCTCCTGTAAAATATAGGTGGCCCAATACTTTTGTCAATACAGTGTATGATGTAACTCGTTACATCATTGGCTATGATTTGTACTGGTCGGCAATGCAATTAAAATGTCAAACTATTATTTCCTCCATGTCCAGCTGGGATTTTAATTTGGATTTGTGCCTTTGTCCCCCCGCAGCTAAGCCCTCGTTCCCCAAGTCATCATCGCCCAGCCTCAGTCTCCACGGTTACGGGAAAAGCTCCTCCTTGGCCTACGACTACTCCCACGATGCCGAAGCTGCTCACATGGCTGCCACCGCCATCCTCAACCTGTCCACTCGCTGCTGGGAGAAACCCGAGAACCTCAGCATCAAACCCCAGAACAAGGTAAACACACCATTTTCACAAAAATTTTTTCGGTGGATCAAATTCAAAATCAAATTTTATAATTAAAACAGCACAATCAGTTATTTCATCACCACGTAGTTCTTAGATGATCAAAAATGTGCTTAATTTGAATGGAGTCAAGTATGGTCGTTTTTATTAAGTATTACCTTCTTCTTCTCTCCGTAGCACTCGGAGAAAGATTTTATTATCTGATTGTGGTGCAGATGAAACATTGCAGGCCACAGCTGGTGAGATGAGAGGGGATAGCAGTGGGTGTGCCTTCTCCACCCCTCTCTTCTCCTCTCCTCTCACTCATTTTTTTTTTCTTTCCCCATCAACTCGGCATGAATATATCATCAGGAGGCATTGGCTTACAGCAACAGGATGGTGTTGAGATTCAGTTGCATCACCTCTCCCATCCTCTTTCATCGTTTCATCCCTCCATCCCACACACTTTTCATGTTGTTATTGAATTTGGCTGACTGCCAGTTCCCTGGATTACTTTTCCACCAGGTAGCCTTTTTTCATTATCTGCCGGACGGATCTCCCACTCTCTTTCTCCACCCCCGCCACTCTTTCTATCATTTCCTTTTCACGTCTCCTTTTACTCTCTTTTATCTTCCTCTCTTCCTCCCCATGCAAGTCTTCCTATCCTTCCCTCTGTCCCTATGTAGACTCCTCTGTTTCTCCCTCCCTCACTCCCGTTTCCCCTCTCTGTGCACAGGAGGTGTAATAGGAGCACCACTTTCCCCCATATTGTGATTTTTAAAAGCCTTTTTGCCTCACAGAGGAGAGAAAGTGACTGCTTCATCATTTTTCGATTTCCTGACATGCTTTTAGGAAGATAAAAAGTGAAAATTAATGTCTCTGGCAGCAAAGCAGAGCAAGGTGTTCGGCGAGGCGCCGATCCAAGAGCAGGCCTTAGCTGCACAGATCAACTAGGGACTGATCTGGAATCAGAGTTGGAGCCAGTTGAAATCCAATATTGAAACACTGGAAACACTGAGCTCATCAACCTGGGACATTTCTGGGAACTGTTCCCATTTTCTCTCCTCCTCTCCTAACCCTTTGATTTTTCTGGCCCTTGACCAGCCCATATGAGCACCATTTTACATGAATGCTGAAAACATTGCTCATCTCGCCCCTCTGTTTCTGTTCACCTGCCAGCACTATAATAAAGCACGGAGAGATGGAGCACAGTGTTCATGCTGTTGGCACCCGGAGTACATTAGATATCATGACTAACATACTTAGACTGGTGTTCTGAACTTGAATGTGTAGCGTTCTGAAAGAGTATGACTGAATAAATGCTTGTTTGAAACAGGCCTGAGGGCAACTTTGCAAGCAGGTGGAGGTGGATGGGTGAAAAATTTTACCGCCTGGAAGTTCAGTTTCTATTCGGGATGTATGAAATTAGGATTCAGGAAATAAATGTAGCGCTGCATCAGAATCTGCTCAAGAGGGTAATTAAAATAATCCCAATCATCATCATACAAGGCTGCCTCACATATACACTGAAGTGCACCAGAAGAGACTGCATTAGTAATTCACATTTGAGACTACTTAATTAGCTGTATTAGTTAACTATGTTTCTCTGTTAATTTTCTCCCAACTTATGCAGTAAGCCCAAAAGTTTTCAGCTAGATATATTAAAATAATCATATTCATACATAAAGTGAACTGTGATCCCAAAAAAATCTGAAACACTTTACTAAATAATTAAAACTCAACTTGTTATTATTCTGGTTAACTTTATTTAATGAGCCTCTATCCCATCACCTTTCAGTCAGCCATCACACTACTGCTGCTTCTCAGAAAGAACTAGCACGTGTTAACAGTGTCAAAGCAAGATACTCAGTGGTTATCCCCAAATATAGGTACACTGGCTCGCAAAGGTATTCAGCCTCCTTGGCGTTTTTCCACTTTTTATTTTTTTATTTTTTTTGTGTTGCAACCTGTAATTTAATTTTTTTTTTTTAATTTCATGTAGTGGGCCTACACAAAATAGTCCAAATGGTACAGAGAAATGGAGAAAAAAAAACTTTTTAAAAATATCTAATAAATTTAAAAAACGAGAAGTTGTGCATGCACAGAGTTGGCCACAGGGCTTATGGGAGACTCCCCAAACATATGAAAGATGGTCAGATGAGACTGAAATTGAATTTTTTGGCCATCAAGGAAAATGCCGTGTCTGGCACCAACCCAATCCTCACATCACCCCACAGTGAAGCATGGTGGTGGCAGTATCATGCTGTGGGGTATGCGGGCACTATTTCTCGTTTTTTTTTAGTTTACAGCACCAATTTGGACCACTTTGTATAGCTCCAATACATAAAATCAAAATAAATAAATAAATAAAATCCATTTACAGGCTGCAGCGCAAAACAAGAAACATTTCACATATAGCTGCTATAGTGGGTTCTCAGACAAAGCATTGAGCTATAAATTAGTTTTATTATTCTACACACAGTAACTATGCAGCCAGAAAAATGGTTATGCTGACATAAATATCTTGCGTTAACAGTAGTAGCTACTGGTTATATAGGCTGTGTTGCTATTCTAAAGGTGTTCTTTGGAGAAAAACACAACTGAGTGATGAGTAAAACACACAAGGCTTTAGGAGTGACTGTGGCTCAAGAAGTGGAGCGGGTTGTCTTGTAACCAGAATGTTGGTGGTTTGATCCCTGGCTGCTCTAGTCTATGTCCCCAAGTGTCCTTAAACAAAACGCTGAACCCCGAGTTGCACCCATTGGAGTGTGAATGCATGTATGATAGCTAAATGCACTTGAATTGCATAGAATAAGGCATGTGTGAATGAGGCATGCAGTAAAAAGCACTTTATATAAGATAAGCGCTTATATAAGGACTGGTCCATTTTACCATCTTTGGGACACAAGCCACTCTTGCCATGGAGGGTATTATCAAGAAGGGCATCCAGTGTAAAACATCTGCCAAATTACCAATGTGGATTAATCCGCTGTGGCGACCCCCTGGGGCAAATATAAGGCAGCAGTTGAAGTTATATTTAGTTCTCCTAGACAGCAAGCTAGCTAGTAGTTGTGGAGCATGTACAGTGAATGTCATGAATAAATGAACACAGAAACAGATTTTGACATTTTAGCATTTTGAAGTGCAAATTTCCATTATAAAATAAAAATAAACTCCTAATTTAAGGATTTCATTAGTATGTGTTTAATTATTCATTCCATTATTTTACAGTCATTTATCATTGGATTATTTAGTTGTTAAAGTCTTAATTTGGGGCTCCCTTACTGAAGTTTTACAAGACATTCAGAAGTAACTTTTAGTTCCTCTGTTTGACCACATGCTAAAATATGAATACCCAATGCTTTCTCTCCAGGAAATGGACATTGAGGTGGATGAGAACGGCACACTGGACCTGAGTATGAAGAAGCCCATTAAACGAGAGGGCAGTCTGTCTGGCACAAGCCCCGGGGTTCGGTCCCCGGACCCTTCCTCTTCCTCTTCCTCGCTCCATCAGGGTGGAAACAGCGGGATGACATCGCCGAACATACACACCTACAAGCAGGAGGACTGGGAGGGACCTCTAGATTACACCAAACCCAACCGCCAGAGGGAGGAGGAAATGGACGAGGTCAGTGCAATGAGACTGAGCAAAACATGCAGTATTTCCTGTGATATCAGTCACAGGGGAGATATTGCGACATAAATAACAACAGACAAAACTCCCCCTAAGCCTTTTGAATGAAAAACTCTTAATTGTTTACATCACTTTGTCTTTGTGTAATTCTATTTTTTTAATTCCCTGTCCCCTTTTCCTCTTTCTATTATTCATTTATTTCACTGAAATGTGAGAGTTACTGTATAGTTAAAACACTGCACTGTGTAACAGAGGTAGTGTGTCAGGTGCATTGCACCATCCTGGATTTGGCATATGCTAATTTTTACTCCTTTGAACTTTTTCAAAAGAAATATAAAGGGCCTCGACTGTTAATTTTTTATGAGAACATTGCATGTGGAAACATGGTTTGTCTACAAAAGAATAAAAGGGGATTGCGTGCTCACAGTGTTTGCAAAGTTTCTTTGCTTGTATACAAATATGCAAACTATTGCCAGGAAGCAAATATTTTCTAAAAAAGACCTCAGAAAATAAGTCAATTTATAGTTTAAAGAGTGGACGTTCTGAACTAGAATTACAGATGTTTTAATTGTTTTTTTCAGATGGAGCACACTGGCCAGTCGTACGTCTCGTCCGAACCAGAGGACTGTGACATGATGCAGGACTGTCTAGAGGAGAGGAAGTACCCTGGAGAGGTCACAACCCCCAGCTTCAAGGTCAAGTTCCAGCCCAAGGACAGCAAGAAAGAGCTGCTCTCGTAAGTAACAAGGCAAAGAGTTGAAGAAGCCACATGAAGTACACCACATGATTCATCAGATTGTAGAACCAGATGTAGGTGGATGGTTTTCATCAAATATGGTGCTGTGCATTATGGCCGCACATCTTCACTTTGGCCTCGTCTGTCCACAGGACATTGCTCTAGAAGTCTTGTGGATTGTTCAGATATGTAAAACTAAGCTGTGCTGCCATGTTCTTTTTACAGAGAAAATGCTTTCTCCTGGCAACCCATCCAAACAAGTCCTACTTGTTCAGTTTTTTCTGATTGTACTGTCATTAGCTTGAACATTTAACATGCTAGCTGAGGCCTGTAGAGTCTGAGATGTTGCTTTTGCATTTTTTTGTGTTTTCTCTGAGCATTGCACAGTCTGACCTTGGGGTCAATTTGCTGGGCCATCTACTCCTGGGAAGATTGTGGCATTGTGATAACACACACCTGAATGCAACAGACCAGCAAACTGTGAAAACCTCTGTTTTTATAGAGGAGCTCACACTTAGAGTACATTTGATTTGCATCACCTGGCTGCTACTTATCCTCATAATTACTATAGAAGTTGTAAGGGTGTACTTACAAGTTTTTCACAGTAGCGAACAGAGTCCTGTGAAACTTTCTTTTTCTCATGACTGTATATCCTGATGTGTAACAGGATTAAAAGAATACTGTATCTGTATTTAATAAAATCCTACCCAGAAAGAAGAAAAAACTCAATAAAAAAACACTGAAGATGACTTTTACTAGACACCTGTAGAACATTTAGATTTGATTAAAATGCAGCAGATGAAAAGCCATCTTCTCAGGTTAGTAAATAGATTTTGGTTCTCTGACCAGCAGATTTAATCCCAGAACCATCTTGTGATGAATCAGCAGTTCTACCGACTTCAGTACTAGCATGTGGGGGCACTGGGTTTTTGACTGACTTGTACAAATAATTTCACCATACAACAATCGATAAGCCATAACCCTATTACAAACACTATGTGTATGTAGTTATATATACAGTGGATTTAAAAAATCTACACACCCCTGTTAAAATGTCAGGATTTTCTGATGTAAAAAATAATTCTAAACTTTTACCACCTTTAATGTGACATATAACCTGTATTGAACAGGAAACAAATCTGTTAGGGGGAAAAATATAAAAAAATACAAAATGTACAATAAGCTGGTTGCATAAGTGTGCACGCCCTTACTCTATTACTTTGTTGAAGCAACTTTTGCTTTAATTACAGCATTCAGTCTTTTTGGGTACACACCTTCCATCAATTAAAGTGACTCTGATTAACCCCAAATGAAGTTCAGCTGCCCTCGTAGGATTTTGCATCCTATAGCAAAGTTTCACAGAGAGCTGACAAAACATCAAAGGGATCTTATTGAAGGTATCAGTGATGAAAAGGGTGCAAAAAATTTTCCACAGCATTACATGTACCATGGAACACAGTGAAGAAGTCGTCAAGAAATGGAGGAAATAAGGCACCATAGTGACATTGCTGAGAACTGGACGTCCCTCCAAAATTGATTAAATGATGAGAAGAAAATTGGTCAGGGAGGCTGCCAAGAGGCCTCTGGCATCACTGAAGGAGCTGCAGGAATTTCTGGCAATCACTGATTGTGTAGTTTTGAAATTTTGCAGAAAAATACACCAGGTCTCCCAAAAACATGTGGGAAAATGTGTTATGGTCTGATGAAACCAAGGCTGAACTTATAGGATACAATTGTAAAAGGTATGTTTGGCACAAAAAAAACCCCCACTGTGCATCACCAGAAGAACACCATTCAAATCCACAGTGAAGCATGGTGGTGGCAGCATCAAGCTTTGGGCTTGTTTTTCTTCAGCTGGAACTGTTTTCTGCTTTAGTCAAGGTGGACGGACTTATGAACAGTTCCAATTACCAGTCAGTTTTGGCCCAAAACCTTCAGATGTCTGCTAGAAAGCTGAAGCTGAAAAGGAATTTTAATGTTCAGCACCACAATGACCCCACGAATACATCCAAATCAATAAAAGAATGACTTTACCAGTAGAAAATGAAAGTTTTGGAACGGCCCAGCCAGAGCCCTGACCTAAATCCAACTGAAAATCTGTGTGGTGACCTGAAGAGGGCCGTGCACAAGAGACGCCCTCACAATCTGACAGATTTGGAGCACTTTTGCAAAGAAGAGTGGGCAAATATTGCCAAGTCAAGATGTGCCATGCTGACTGACTCCTACCCCAAAAGACTGAA